>MU736176.1:26188-77898 GCA_026770625.1 Nicotiana glauca
TCATTATAAGCGTTGCTATAGGATTTGTTTTGGCACGAGTGGAACATGATGTTGAAGATGCAGTTACAAAAATGAAGCAAATTGCATGTATTTTCACGTTCATACAGTAAAAGATTACACTAAATGCTCAAAAATTACAACGGTACTGAAATAGTAATAAAGCAGTAAAGGAAGAAATTAAAAGAAAGGGAAAATATGAAGAGCTAAGTCAGTAATCATGATGAAATAATTAAATGTGGGAAATAAAAGCAATTAAAGAAGCAATAAAGTCACAAGAGCATGCAATGATAAAAGCCTTAAAAAATTCCCCAACAGAGTTGCCATGCTGTCGACGCCCCCTTTTTATTTTATAAAAATAGTTAAAATAATTTAAAAAACAAATTAAAAACACATAACTAATTAATAATATATAAATATTAATATAAAAATAACAGAAATAATTTTATAATTATAAAATGCGGTTAATTGCAAAATAGGTTATAATTACAATTTCATGCAATTTAGCTTTAGAAATTCCAAATAAATTTGTAAAAATACGCAAAAATCATATTAATTATATTTTGTTGTAAATATGAGAATGAAATACGCTATTCACCAAAAAATGATAATTTTGGAAATAATTTTGGATTTTGTACTGTAAAAATAGACAACAAATTGGTTCTAAAAAAATCTTAAAAATTGAGAAAAAATATCAAAACTTTTGGGCATGCTTATATATGTATACACATGCTATTTTGAAAGTATTTGATTATAAAAATATATAGAAAAAAATTGGGTATCAAACACCACCTCACCAACAAGCCTAAAACCATGGGCCAGTAGAGGCAGAAATGGAGGAAGAGGAGCCACTCAATATAATCTTAGAACGAATCCTAGAGTTCTCAAGCCTAGACAGGGTAAAGATACTTCTTACTGAGATGCAGGAGAAGAGGCACGTACTCAACTACCCTCTAGTAGTATACAAATGCTCGATGGACATCAGGCCACCACAGGATCCCACAGTGGGGAACAGTGCCATGATATTAGTACCAGCCTTAAGGAGGAACCTTATTCTAGGGAATGTGAGGGAAAACGGGGAGCCACCAAACCAAACCCTTAATGTTTCCATGAATTGTTCCACCAATATTATTATTTGGAATATAAGAGGAGATAACAATGATAACTTTAGGCAAAATTTTAGAGAAATGGTTGACACTCATAGACCTTGCATGGTAGCACTTTTGGAAGCAAGAATAGGAAATCACATCGAATTGCTCAATGAGTTTGGTTTCACAGAAATGATAGAAGTTCCATCAGATTGCCAAGCAGGGGGAATTGTTATTCTATACAACCATGAGGTGGTGACCGTCCAGAATTTTGTTCGTAGGAACCAAAAAATCCATGCAACAGTTGAGGTACTTCCTATACGTAAATATTATCTAGTTAGTACCATTTATGCTAGCACTTTTGTTCATAATAGGAATACTATGTGGGATAACCTAGAACAAGTTAGTAAAAGCCATATAGGACCTTGAATGGTGGGAGGGGATTTCAATGATGTTTTCACTACTAGTGATAAGTTTGGTGGAAGAACTATAAACGATTCACAGGCTAATTTTTTTTTTTGGTCTAAAATTAATAAATGTAATCTAGTGGATCTTGGCTTCAAAGGGTGCAAATTTACATGGTCGAATCATAGACACAGAAAAAAAGGTTTAATAATGGAAATGTTAGACAAAGTTTTTGGGAATGATAAATGGATCGAGTTATTTCCTAATAGCTCGATAGTTCATTTACCTAAGACTCATTCGGATCATAATCTAATATTAGTCGAACTTATTCCAAAAACTAAACTGCTCCACAATCAACCCGTTAGACTAGAAACATATTGGTGTAATCATCCGAAATACCAACCCCTAGTGAAAAAGCTTTGGTGTGCCTAATTACCTTAGTAATTATCAAAATTTTGTGGATTGTGTTAAGAAATAATAAACCAGTATGTTTGGAGATCTTATGGGTAAAAAACTAGACCTACTGGCTCGACTAAATGGCATGCAAAGTTCGAGCCACTATACAACCAGTATTTTCCTTCAAAGTCTGGAAAAAGAATTAAAAATGAGTACAACAATATTCTCTTAATTGAAGAAGATTACTGAAAAATTCGATCAAAAATAACGTAGCTTAATAAGGGTGACACCAACACTAAGTATTTCCACATCTGTGTCACTAATAGGAGGAGACGTAACAAAACTAATTTTTTTAAGGATGAAGCTGGTAATTGGATTAATGATCAACTTCTTATTATATCTCATGTTACCAATTATTTAATAACCTCTTTACCTCTACTCATGAAGTAACCAGTAGGGAAACCCCCTGAAACCTAGCTCAAATGTTTGTCAAACAGATCTTAGTACACTAGATGGTCCCTTACAAGAAATTGAAATCAAGAGAGCCTTATTCTATCTAAAACCCTTTAAAGTACCAAGGCTGGATAGATTTCATCAATTTTGTTTTACCAAAAGTATTGGAATATCATAGGTCCATCTATGGTTAATCTCTGTAATAACATTTTTGAGAACGAAACAATTTCACCCATTATCAAAAAAACCTACTTCTGTCTTATACCCAAGATTCCTAATGCCAATAACATAAGAAATTTTAGACCTATTGGTTTATGTAATATGATTTATAAAATAGTGACAAATATTCTAGCAAATAGGCTAAAACCTTTTCAAAAATAACCTTATTAGCCCTTACCAAGCTAGCTTTGTGAAAAATAGAAGAGCCTCTGATAATTTAGTTATTATTCAAGATATTGTCTCTAATTTAAGAAAATTAAATAAAGGTCAAATGTTGATAAAAATTGATTTGGAAAAAGCATTTGATAGTATTGAATAGTCTTTTATTTGCTACACCCTTCAATACTTCAAATTCCTCCCCTCCCTCCCCCACAAAGTCTCAAAACTCCTTTTAAATTGCATTACTACAAGATCAATTTCAGTACTAGTCAATGGCTCAATCACTAATTCTTTTGAGCCTACTAGAGGTATTAGACAAAGGGATCACATCTCATCATATATCTTTATTCTTTGCCTTGAAATGTTTTCTAAGTATATTCACTATCAAGTGGACTTAATGAAATGAGATCCAATAACCACTAATAGGAATAGTCCAAAAATTTTCCACCTATTCTTTGCAGACGACCTCACTTTGATGGAAAAAGCTAATGAGAAATCTTATTACTCCATCAAAGAAGGCCTTGACTTTGTTAGCAAAATTTCTATACAAAAGATTAACCTTGCTAAATCCAAAATTTTATTTTCAAAGAACTGCCTTGAACAAGACATAGTTGATATTACTAACATACTAGGTATAAGAAAAAGTGAGTCTTTTGGCACCTACTTAGGATTCTCAATATTAAGTAACACCCCTAGACCAAAAGATTATCAACTTATAATTGATAAGATGAGATCCCATCTAGATGCTTGGAAGATGAATTTTCTAAATATTGTTGGCAGAACCACCCTGGCACACTCTTGCCTTAATTCAATTTCTAACCATTATATGCAATATACTTTACTCCCTAAAAAGATCCTGAAAAATATTGATAAGGTGCAAAGGGACTTCATATGGGGAACTACTAATGAAAAGAGAAAATTACACCTTGTAAATTGGTCTATCATATGCCAACCCAAATTTAGTGGGGGTCTAGGAATACATGGTGCCAATTTCAAGAACCTTTGAATATTGGCCAGTATGGTTTGGAGAATGTTCACAAACCCCACCTCTCCTTGGGCGACTCATTTAATCTCCAACTATGCTTCTACTAATGCTTCCAATAAAAACGCGTTTATTTGAAAAAGCATAAAAAAGGTTGGGAGTTATGTAGCAAAGGAATCACATGGTCACCCCACATCCTCTCCAATAGTAATATTTGGGATACAAATTGGATCCCCGGAGTAGGAACCCTTAGAGCAATGGTGAAAGGCCCTTTACAAAAATATGAGTATGCTATTAATATTAAGAATATACTTACTGAAAGAACTTGGAATTTTGACAAACTTTCTATTGAAATCCCAAACCACATAAGGGATGTTATAGAAAAAGTTATAATTCGAAGAAAGGGACCTAAAATGATATTCCTATATGGTCACTAACTATCAAAGGATTTTTTAATACAAAAACTTGCTTCAATCTCCTTGAATCTGCTAATAATACAAAAGATGTTTTCCAATGAATTTGGAAGCTACATTGTCCCAACAAAATTAAGTATTTCTTCTGGCAATGTCTGCATAACAGGATCCCTTGTAGACAATATCGAGCCAGAATTAGTTTGAACATAGATCCAATGTGCCCGATGTGTAGAAACAGTGAAGAAGAATCCATTGATCGTATTTTCACACACTGTAAGGGTATTAAACCTTTTTGGGATAGGATTGGATTGCAGCAACACTACAAAAAATCAGATGTTTACTGGCTAATCCAACTAAGAAACTTTAACTACACAATTCCTAACAGTCTCATCAGTTGGGACACTCTATCGCCATTCATAATTTGGCACACATGGACGAACAGGAATAATAACAATCACAATAATACTTGTTCCGCAATCAACATTGATTTTATCTATAAAAAGGCTACTGAATATCATCTTCTTACTGAAAAAAGAATCTACACCCCGCAAAAATTACTATTAAGGTTGCATGGAACAAACCACAACAAGGGTGACAAAGCTTAACATAGATGCTAGCCATAACGTGTTTTCACAAAAAAGTGATTTAGGGGGGATTTTTAGAAATTTTAAAGGACACTGGATTGTTGAGTTTGGTAAGGCCAAATATGCAGGTGGATCACTGGAGGCTAAGCTAAAAGCTATACTGGAGGGTCTCAGGATGGCTAAACAATGAAATTTATACCCACTCGAAATTGAAACACACTCAGTGGAGGCCATACAAGCGATTCTTCAAGGAAATGTGCTTTATTATGATATTGTTAATACTTGCAGGTGGTTAATTCACCAGTAGAAGGGGATAATCCTCCGTCACACATTCACGCAGGGGAATAGTATAGCTCATCACCTGGCGAAGAAGGCAAAGGAGGAACGGAAAGGAATGAAGACTTTTGTTGAATCCCCATCTTATGTTCAATGTTTTATGGAAAAAGACATGATAGATATATGTATTTTTGTTAAGAAACTCTCATATGATGCTTGCAATACTTTGGTAAGCCTAGGTAATAAAAGTATCCTTAGAGACACTATATTTGGAAACAATGTATTTCATCCTCCTTAAGTATTAATATAAATATTTCTTGTTTGCTCCAAAAAAAAAAGACTTGAAAATTTATATGTTTTCCTTTGGAGAATTTAAACTTGTATAGAGGTATTGTTCTATATATTTAAGATAAATAAATTTGAAGCATGATGTCTCCAAAATAACATCTCTTGTGGAGATTTATTTGTTTTAAAATATAAAAGGTTGTGTACGTGTAACCTATGTAAATATTAATCAGCCAAAGGAAGTTCAATATTAATAGAATTGCATGTGCATTCTTGTGGTAATAAACACGAGATGATTATTTAGTTTTACGTGTGAATAATAAATTGGCCCAAAGGAAAATTTTCTATTTGGCATGTTCTTTATTTTCAGTGTTTGATTAATACACCAAGATACCACTTTCAAGTTAATATGTTGCCCAAAGATAAAATATTAATGGAGTGACGGGTACTTTGAGATGTGATTTACCTTTCATCAAATTCATTTTCACTATAGTTTCAAGTACATGTGAGCTTATTTTGTTATTTATTGTTCTCTGATTCAGTTGAAATTACTCCTGCAAATATTACTGTTAACATCAATGCAATTCCTATGTTGAATGCCACTAACTTTAAGTCATGGCAAGAGAATCTCAATATAGTTTTCGGAGTAATGGATCTCGACCTTGCGTTAAGGGTTGATTCTCCATCACCTCTTACAAATAAGAGTATCTATAATGAAAAAAGTGTGATTAAAAGGTGGGAGAGATCAAATCACATATGTATGATGATCATGAAGAAAGCCATTCCAGAAATATTTAGGGGTAGTATCTTCAACAAGGTTAAGACGGCTAAAGAATTTGTGGCTGAAATTGAGAAAGTATTTTTCAAGAGTGAAAAGGATGAAATTATTACACTCTTGGCAAGCCTGATTTCAATGAGGTATCAAGGCAAAGGTAACATCAGGGAGTTGTCACGACCCAAATCCCGAACCTGGTCGTGATGGCGCCTCTCGTGAAGACAAGGTCAGCCAGTCAACCCAATCCATCCTTTTAAAATAGCTATTTAACATAATTATAATACAACATGGTTTAATAATACCAAATAGCGGAAATCCAACCCAACATAGCCCTAACCGGGGTGTCACAAGTCATGAGCAATTAAGAAGTCCTGGCACAAGTCTACTAAATATGAAATCCGATACAATAATTCGAATAACATAGAAAGAATAAGATAAGCGAGTCACGGGGGCTGCGAAAGCCAACAGCTACCTCGTAGTCTCTGAAACACCACCTAGACTGGAAGGATCAACTCTCAGGTATGAAAATCTGCTATGCCTGAATCTGCACACACGGCGCAGGGAGTAATGTGAGTACTCCGACCTGGTGAATAATAATAAATAATGACTGAAGGTAAGAAAACACGTTAAGGCACACAACATTCTATACAGAAGCATTGAAATCATTTAAAATAATAATTCAGTGAAATATCATGTGAAATTTTCTTTAAACCAGTAAAACAAATAATTTGGCAGTAAAATGACAAGTACAAATCTGCCCCTCAAGCTCAGTATCAGTATCTCAGAATAATATCAGCCCCTCAGGCTCAAAACAGTATGAAGCAACCAATCAATGAAATAAGAGCACATAATTATTATGGCAGATAATGCAGATAAGGAACAAATGCATGAGTGAAATGCAACGCATATAACGGTACACTCTAGTATCCACTGCGGCGTGCCGCCCGAGCCATCCAGGTATAACAGATGAATAACTATGCATGAATGCAATGCAATGCATATGACGGTACACTCTGGTACCCATTGCGGCGTGAAGCCGGAGCCATTCATATTTATTTATCGTTGACGGTGCTCACTGGGGGTGTGTGCAGACAACGAAGGGGTTCCTACGACCCAAGCGCTATAACATCATAAGGCCAGAAAGCCTACTCACCTCTCCCGCGCTCACTGGAATGGGCTCAGACTCCGAAGGGGCTCTTACAGCCCAAGCGCAATATCAAGTCATCTCGTGGGATCAAATCTATGCCCTTGGCCTCATATCAATATATTCAACCAGGCTCTCAACCTCAATATCAATATAACACTGCTGCGGCACGCAACCCGATCCAAAAGTATCCTCACAGTACAGGCCCTCGGCCTTACTCAGTCAAAATCACATACGCCCCTCGGGCATTTGTAAAACAGTGATTCTCAGCCCAAAATATCATTAAGAAATATAATTTAAGTTTCAAATCTGTATAAAGTGGCCGAGTTTGTAAAATCATAAATATCAACAGGACTGAGTTCAAATATAAGTCAAAATAGCGAGGAAATAGTGATAAAAATCCCCGAAGGATTCAAAAAATTGGCACGAAGCCCAAATATGGCAATCAGCCCAAATTATGATGATAACAAATCAATCTTTGTGAAATATGCAGTAAAATCATCAATTGGGATGGACCAAGTCACAATCCCCAGTAGTAAAATACCTCGCGCTCATCATCCAGCGCGTGTTTCACCTCAATATAGCACTACGATGTGCAAATCCGAGGTTTCACACCCTCAGGACATCATTTAATGTCATTACTCACCTCAAGATGGTCAAAGACTAGCTCGCTATGCCCTTGCCTCTGAAATTGGCCTCCTCGTGCGTTGAGTCTGACCAAAATCACAACGAATATGTTACATTATGCTAAGGAGACAATACCCAATCGAAAGCAATCGTAAAATATCAAAATTCACGAATTTTACAAAACCCGAGACCTGGGCCCATGTCTCAAAACTCAGAAATTTTTACATCAATGGGTTCCTTATCTCCCCACGAGTCTAACCATACCAAAATTATCCAATTCCGACACCATTTGGTCCTTCAAATTATCATTTTATATTTTTGAAAGATTCTACAATTTCCTTCCCAAATTCCATCTCAAATCACGAATTAAATGATGAATTCAATGATAGATTCATTTACTCTAACCAAATATGAGTTAGAATCACTTACCCCAATGAATTTCTTGAAAAACCTTCGAAAAATTGCAAAAATTCGAGCTCTCACGGGTAAAATATCAATTAAAACCCAAAACCTGGTATTTTTAGGAGTAGCCACAGATTCTCACCTCCGTGGTCGCGCAAAAATGACCGCGGTCCGCGCCCAACAAGTGCGGTCCGCGCAAAAATGACCGCGGCCGTGCCAGAATTTGGCTGCAATGACAGGCTTCAGATTTTGACTACAGTATTTTGGCCAAATTTTGACTACAGTATTTTGGCCGTAACTTTCTCTACTGAAGTCCAACTTGTGATATGTTTACCGTTATGGAAACTAGACACGAAGGGCTACAATTTTTGTTTTTGAATCATCTCAAAATGCCTTGTAAATCAAAATATATGATCTTCCGAAGTAGGACCAGCGATAGGTTCTTCACCGCGGCCGCGCCCCTTTTTGTGCGGTCCGCGCGACGCCTATCGCGGCCGCGCCCATTTCTGTGTGGTCCGCACAGCACTCACCGTGGACGTGCTTCTTTTTGTGTGGTCCACGCGGGAGGGTTCCAAGTCCTGCAACCCTTCTGGACCTTCTACAGATATGATTTTCAGCTTAAAATATCTTGGAACCTACCCGGAACTCACCCGAATTCCCGGGACTTCAAACCAACTATACTAACACTTCCTAAAACCTTATTCAAACATGTTCCAATCATCAAAACACTTCAAACAACATCGAATCTCTCAAAACACATCGGATTAAAGCCTAAGTTTTTTAAATCTTCCGAAACACGTTTTTAATCAAAACCCAACCAAATCACGTCCGAATGACCTGAAATTTTGCACACACGTCCCAAATGACAAAATGACGCTACAACAACTTTCGGAATTCCATTGTGACTCACATATCAAAACCTCACCTACCAACCGTAATTCGCAAAAAAACTAACTCCGCCAATTCAAGCCTGATTCTACATCGGATCTCCAAAATCATTTTCGATCACACTCCTAAGTCATAAATCATCCCCTGAAGCTAACCGAATCATCAGAATTCAAATCTGAACCCCCTTACTCAATAGTCAAAATCCGGTTTGACTTTTCCAACTTAAGGCTTCTTAAAAAAGACTAAGTGTCTCATTTCTTATTAAAACCACTTCAAATCAACTCGATTACACAAGATATGGATAATTAAGCATAAGGAAGCTGAAAATGGAGAAATCGGAGCGGTAACTCATGAGACGACGGGTCGGGTCGTCACATCCTCCCCAACTTAAACAAACGCTCTTCCTCGAGCATACTCATAGTTGTTCCAAAAGCCAAACAATCGCTGAATAACCTTACCATGAATAAACCCGTGGGTGATCCCACGTCACCCTATCTCATATAGGTCTGACAACACATTGTAACTGAAATTTTTGCTATCTAATCTATCCCACAAATCATATGACCATATTCCCACTTTTGAAATCTTTCATATGATCAAAATCCCACATTTATACTGTGAATAAGTCCGAACAAGTTGTAACACCCCATACCTGCAACCTTAGGTGCAATTATATAACGTAATACATGACTCAAACGCTTGCAACGATAACTCATAATCATAGCAGTTGCACGTAAGAACCGAATACCGATAAAAACCCTCTTATCAACTAAGGTCTCATCACAACACCTTCATATACTGCAAAGGATAAATAAAACACAAAGTAAGCCGTACCCATTTCTTAGATCAACCATTCATAAAGCCACTTCTTCTTTGGCAAAAACCATAGCAAATTTTTGGGTTGAACCTCGATATTATCCTCCCAATATGCTGAAATCTAATTCATTTGTATTCATTCTAGATCCCATCAATCTCATCTAAACCAGCACAACTCTGGTCACATGACACATCAACACAAGCATAAGCCACAACTCGCACAGTATGCGCGCCAATAAGCAACAGTCCAAGTATACTAAATTCATGAAAATGACTCAAATGAAAGAGTTGTACCACAAGCGAATCATCATACTCACGGAGTAGTACATAATACAATGCCATACTAGTAAACCTCACTATTGCACAATTCGGCTACCCCAGAAAGAGAAAATACCTTAAAGAAGAGAGCCGCTTTGCAAGTTCCACAAGTACCACCCCAACAATATGCTATGAGCTCGTCAATTACAGTGGAACCTCGATACATTAATAGAATAATAATAACCAGCTCTTCTATAGCTCACATTGACATCAGCCTCACGATCAACTTAGTTGCAAACAACATAATCCACCCGGCACGATCACAGACCTCCAGTCCAAGCATATCATATAGGAGCAATCTAATAAGTACATCTGTATATGCTAAATGAAATAAGATTCTCATGCTCCTAGACTGGTATAAATAACACTTTATATCGTAGGCATGAGCAAGCTATGCTGTCACAACTCAAATCAGCAATTTAACGCAGAATAGAAATTACCAAGTTTGTTCTGGAATCTAGCATCTTGGAAATCTCAAGTATAGTCCAGATAGCTCTTAACAAAGTTACGAATATGGGAAACATTATACCTTTAAGTTCAACATCCCACTCTATGCATATCATATCATACGCCTCTTTCGAGCATGAATATTGGCTCGGTGCTTGCACACAGGTTCAAACCTCACATATATTCGCGCTCACAGCGCATAGTTATAACCATCAATTAGCTCGACTAGTGCATCCAAGGAGTTTAGATAAAATACTCACCTCAAACATGCCACAATCTCGAAATAGTATATTTTTTAGAATTCCCCATCTCCAAATTCATAGATCACATAAATCACTGTAACTGATCACAACTTCAGCACTCAAATGACTAACACATCCCTCAAGTATGATCATCCCATGATAATTATTTTCAAAATTTTTCTACACTACATAGCAAGATCGAAATATTGGTAGTCGATCAACCAAGTGGGCGTTGAAATGCTAATAAACATCTGTTAATCATAATATAATGTGCACCCTTCTCAAGCCTTACCGAGCGGTTATAACATTCATCTAAATACCTATAACTAACTATTACATCCAGAACTCGTGACCTTCCCTTTAAGAATGAACTGCCACCTTGCACATGAAAATATTAAGCATGTACCATACGCCACGTCTATCATGCCATCTTGTTGCAAATATAAAATCTCATTAGAATTTTTGGGCTATAGAAAAATTTCATTTCGTGCAGCTAGAAATCTTCGATTTGCTCCCATTTAGAAGGAGTTCACAATATACAATATGTTCCTCGCACCGGTCTGTAAAGCATCACAATATACAGTATATGAAGCTGAAGTTGATGGCAAAACCAACACTGGAGATGTGGTCAAAGCTATCTTGAGCTTCTGAAAGCTTTTCTCACACTCGTCCGACCATACAAACGGTGCACCCTTCTGAGTCAACTTGGTCAAGGGCGATGGAATGGATAAAAAATCCCTCATAACTGGGATAGAATCAATACTATGAGTCTCAGCTCCAACATCTCGCACAAAAGCTAGATATGACAGACAACCCTTCCCAACCATACGATGGGCTTTCAAGAAAGAAATTACTCTGCTAGGAACATAATCAGTCATACCACGCCACTCGATCCACGGTACACCCGGCATAGCCAAAGTAACTATCTTAGCATGACAGTCTATAATATCATGACACGGAGATAACAAATCCATGCCCAATATAACATAAAGTCCACCATGCTCAATAGAAATAGATCAACTCGGGTATCTAGACCCTCAATAATCACAACACATGATCGGTATACACGGTCCATAATAACAGTATCGCCCACCGGGGTAGATACATGAATAGGTAAAGAAAGAAACTCCCGGGGCGTACCCAAATAATGAGCAAAATATGAGGACACATAAGAATAGGTGGAACCGGGATCGAATAATACAGAGGCATATCCGTGGCAGACTGGACAATACCTGTAATGACAGCATCTGAAGCAATAGAATTTGTCCTTTCTGAAATAGCATAAAAATGAGCCTGGCCATCGTCTGGTCGACCTTAATCTCCGTAAACCATAACTGACTCACCAACACGCCTCAAACTGGATCCAATATAGCACCTAACCGTGCAATCAACTTAATTAATAGCAAACTCCCCAACTTGGCTCAAAGCCATAGATCAAAATGCACTCAATAAATCACAATGCATATACTCTATTGTTGTCGTAATATCGTAGTGAGATTAAACTCACTCCTTCATAAGCTTGTGAAAACACAAATCATCTAGAATTTTAACTCTTCTGCAATTATTGCATTCACTCACACAACAGTTAAGCCCACTCTCTAGGCGACCAAATTTTTACTAAGTCCCAAATTTTTTTCAAAAAATTTCGGCAGAGTCTCCTTTGTAATTAGGCCTATCCACCTGCCAGAGAATCACCAAAACCATCCTAACAATACATCCACAACTTGACAAAGCATCATAATGTATATCAATAACATTAATCTCAATGTTACATGTATTATATTATCAAAATTGATACATGGACATGCGTTGCACCTATTTGAATCGTAACACATAGAAAATACATTTCGATCCCCCATTATTGGTCTATTCAACCAAGTAAAAACATTTTCATTCCTTAATATTTTCGACCTTAAAGGTGAGCTCTTCGACTCATAGATTTCGTCATAATACATTTATAGAAGCGATCTCAGCTCCCAGACTTACCTAACTAGTACGACAATTAGTTTGCCCTCATAAGCCAATTACCCATTAGCTTTACCTTTAGTCATTATCTTTGTATACCTTCCACTATCATACACATTACACAATCACTTAATCTTTCTGAGTCTAAACTCATACCGTAACATAAAATTTACTTCACTCCAAATAAGAGACATGAAAAGATTCTCCACGCACCCATAACTCGGGGCTACACATCTAATCACAACAAAAATCAAACACTTAATAGTTCATCTATCATCCAGTAGCCTTTCCTCGTCACTTCTAAGTCATATATATACATCTCATAGTAATAACATACTCCTCACATAGCTATCCAACTATCATTCCCACTAATAGGGACAATACCGGACATATAAGTTCAAAACATTGCTCGCACGATTAGCACCTCGGCGCTCAAGCCATAGGCAAAGATCCGGCCTCAAGTCCTCCAGATTGGCCTAACATCAAACTCACAGAGATAACGACTCGCCCTTCGATCGAGGAATTACAAGCCGTCAAGGCACATCTGATACTGAGCGCTCGTTCGGGCATACGAACACGTTGAAGGAATTGTAAGAGTTACTTTTCAAGCTGAATCAAGGACGCACGATAAAAATTTCAAGAATATGAAGTTTTCATAAAGGTTCTGCGGCCTCTCGAGGATAAATACAGACGTCTCCGTACCGATCCGCGACTCTACTAAACCTGCTCATGACTCGCGAGTCCTAGTAACCTAGGCTCTGATACCAACTTGTCACAACCTAAATCTCGAACCTGGTGGTGATGGCGCCTCTCGTGAAGACAAGGCCAGCCAGTCAGCCCAATTCATCCTTTTAAAATAACTATTTAACATAATTATAATACAATATGGTTTAATAATACCAAATAGCAGAAATCCAACCCAACATAGCCCTAACAGGGGTGTCACAAGTCATGAGCAACTAAGAAATCCTGACACAAGTCTACTAAATACGAAATCTGATACAATAATTCGAATAACATAGAAAGAATAAGATAAAGGAGTCACGGGGGCTGCAGACGTCAACAACTACCTCGTAGTCTCCAAAACACCACCTGGACTGGAAGGATCAGCTCTCAAGTATGGAAATCTGCTATGCCTGAATCTGCACACATGGCGCAGGGAATAATGTGAGTACTCCGACCCGGTGAGTAATAATAAATAATGACTGAAGGTAAGAAAACACGTTAAGGCACACAACATTCTATACAGAAGCATTGAAATCATTTAAAATAACAATTCAGTGAAATATCATGTGAAATTTTCTTTAAACCAGTAAAATAAGTAATTTGGCAGTAAAATGACAAGTAGAAATCTGCCCCTCGGGCTCAGTATCTCAGAACAATATCAGCACCTCAGGCTCAGAACAGTATGAAGCAACCAATCAATGAAATAAGAGCACATAATTATTATGGCAGATAATGTAGATAAGGAACAAATGCATGAGTGCAATGCAATGCATATAACGGTACACTGTAGTACCCACTGTGGCGTGCAGCCCGAGCCCTCCAGGTATAACAGATGAAGAAACATGCATGAATGCAATGCAATGCATATGACAGTACACTCCGGTACCCACTGCGGCGTGCAGCCCGAGCCATCCATATTTATTTATTGTTGACGGCGCTAACTGGGGGTGTGTGCAGACAACGGAGGGGTTCCTACGACCCAAGCGCTATAACATCATAAGGCCTAAAAGCATATTCACCTCTCCCACGCTCACTGGAATGGGCTCAGACTCCGGATGGGCTCCTACAGCCCAAGCGCAATATCAATTCATCTCGTGGCATCAAATCTAGGCCCTCGGCCTCATATCAATATAGTCAACTAGGCTCTCAGCCTCAATATCAATATAACACTGCTCCGGTGCGCAGCCCCATCCAAAAGTATCCTCACAACACAGGCCCTCGGCCTTACTCAGTCAAAATCATATAAGCCCCTCGGGCATTTGTAAAAGAGTGATTCTCAGCCCAAAATAACATTAAGAAATATCATTTAAGTTTCAAATCTGTATAAAGTGGCTGGGTTTGTAAAATCATAAATATCAACATGATTGAGTTCAAATATTAGTCAAAATAGTGATGAAATAGTGATAAAAATCCCCAAAGGGTTCAAAAAATTGGCACCAAGCCCAAATATGGCAATCAGCCCAAATTATGATGATAACAAATCAATCTCAGTCAAATAAGCAGTAAAATCATCAATCGGGATGGACCAAGTCACAATCCCCAGTAGTAAAAGACCTCGCGCTCATCATCCAACACGTGTTTCACCTCAATATAACACTACGATGTGCAAATCCAAGGTTTCACACCCTCAGGACATCATTTAATGTCATTACTCACCTCAAGATGGTCAAAGTCTAGCTCACTATGCCCTTGCCTCTGAAATTGGCCTCCTCGTGTGTCGAATCTGACAAAAATCACAACGAATATATTACATTATGCTAAGGAGACAATACCCAATCGAAAGCAATCGAAAAATATCAAAATTCACGAATTTGACAAAACTCGAGCCCCGAGCCCATGTCTCAAAACTCAAAAATGTTTACATCAATGGATTCCTTATCTCCCCACGAGTCTAACCATACTAAAATTATCCAATTCCGACACCATTTGGTCCTTCAAATCATCATTTTATATATTTGAAAGATTCCAAAATTTTCTTTCCAAATTCCATCTCAAATCATGAATTAAATGATGAATTCAATGATAGATTCATGTACTCTTACCAAATCTGAGTTAGAATCACTTACCCCGATGAATTTCTTGAAAAACCTTTGAAAAATTGCCAAAATCCGAGCTCTCACGGGTAAAATATCAATTAAAACCCAAAACCTGGTATTTTTAGGAGTAGCCCCATATCCTCACCTCCGCGGCCGCGCAAAAATGACCGCGGTCCGCGCCCTACAAGTGCGGTCTGCGCAAAAATGGCCGCGGCCGCGCCAGATTTTGACTGCAGTGAAAGACTTCAGTATTTTGGCCATAACTTTCTCTACATAAGTCCAAATTGTGAAACATTTACTTTTCTAAAAACTAGACACAAAGGGCTACAACTTTTTTTTTTTTGAATCATCTCAAAATGCCTTGTAAATCAAAAGATATGAGCTTCCGAAGTAGGACCAGTGGCAGGTTCTTTACCGCGGCCGTGCCCCTTTTTGTGCGTTCCGTGCGCCGCCTATCGCGGCCGCGCCCATTTCTGTGTGGTCCGAAAACACTAACCGCAGACACACTTCTTTTTGTGTGGTCCGCGCGGGTGGGTTTAGAGGCCTGCAACTCTTCTAGACCTTCTACAAATATGATTTTCGGCTTAAAACATCCCGGAACCCATTCGGAACTCACCCGAATTCCCGAGACTTCAAACCAATTGTACCAACACTTCCTAAAACCTTATTCAAACATGTTCCAATCATCAACATACCTCAAACAACATCAAATCTCTCAAAACACATCGGATTAGAGCCTAAGTTTCTAAAATCTTTCGAAACACATTTTTAATCAAAACCCAACCAAATCACATCCAAATGACCTGAAATTTTGCACACACATCCCAAATGAAAAAATGACGCTACAGCAACTTTCGAAATTTCATTCTGACTCCCAGATCAAAATCTCACCTACCAACCGGAATTCTCCAAAATACTAACTCCGCCAATTCAAGCCTGATTCTACATCGGACCTCCAAAATCATTTTTCGATCACATTCCTAAATTATAAATCATCCCCTCAAGCTAACCGAATCATCGGAATTCAAATCTGAACCCCCTTACTCAATAGTCAATATCCGGTTGACTTTTCCAACTTAAGGCTTCTTAAAAAAGACTAAGTGTCACATTTCTTATTAAAACCACTTCAAATCAATTCGATTATACAAGCTATGGATAATGAAGCATAAGGAAGCTTAAAATGGTGAAATCGGAGCAGTAACTCATGATACGACAGGTCGGGTCGTCACAGGAGTACACCATGCAAACGGCTCATCTCTCTTCTAAGTTGAAAGCACTTAAGTTGGACCTCTCTGAAGAGTTGCTAGTGCATTTGATTTTAATATCCCTTCCACCATAATTTAGCAAATTTAAGGTGATGGTAAGCAACTCCCACTTCCAACTAAGAGGTTGTGAGTTCGAGTCTATCCCAAGAGCAAGGTGGGAAGGATGTCAGGGATCTATTTGGAAATAGCATCTGTACCCCAGGGTAGGGGTAAGGTCTGTGTACACACTACCCTCCCCAGACCCCACTAAGTGGGATTATACTGGATTATTGTTGTTGTTGTAAGGTGAGCTATAATTATCAGAAAGAGATTTGGTCTCTAAATGGGCTCATCTCACGCTATGTTCAGTAAGAGGATAGACTGAAGCAGGAAAAGATAGAAAGTGTTTTTGGCTATCTGATGTGCCGAAGGATAAAAGGAATGACAAGAAGAGAAAGAATAAGGAAGTTGCAGATACAACAACACAAAAGGGAACACATCAAGAACCAACTATAGATGGTTGTTTCTTTTGCAAAGCTGCGAGTCATAAGAAGAAGGATTGTACCAACTATCACGCATGGCATGCAAAGAAAGGTACACCTCTTAATTTTGTTTATTCTAAAGTTAATTTGATGGTACAATGACACAGGTGGTGGATGGATTCTGGTATAATAATTCATATTACTATGTTTATGCAGGGTTACATGAATTATAGAAAGCTTGATGATGATGAAAAACGCATCTACGAAGATGACGGCAAGTCGGTGGAAGTCGATACAATTGGAACTTTTAGATTATTTTCAAGAAAAAGTTTTATTAGAATTTAAATGAGACTTATGTTGCACCATTCTTTCAGATGGAAATTGATTTTTGTTTTTGTATTATAGAAGTTTGTTATTTTTATTTATATGAAAATGAAAAAAAAATTGCCTTTTTTGTAATTCAAAATTAGTTGGTCCTGGTTCTTTATCATGTTATAATAATATATATTTACTTGATACCATTGCTTCGTTCGATGAACCTTGCATGTTAACATAAGTGGTGATAAGGGTTAATTAACCATCCAGTAGTCAGCTTTTTTATGTCATGAGAAATTAGGTCATATCTCTATAGGAGAATTAAGAGAATATTGTCAATTAATATTTTTTATCCCCTTAATTTTTCATAATTTGTATCCCATTATTAAGGCTATGTTTCCAAATAATGTGAGGTTTTTTTTATGACGTTGAGTTTGCGGGGGAGGGGGAGGGGGAGGGGAGGGAGTTATGGACACTGTCTTTGAAGAGGAACATATTCATATTCCTCTAATTGTTATTGTCAACGTCCATAAATAAATTTCTATACGTGAAATTATTTAAGAAGCAAATTATGATCAAAGACAACATCATTTAACCCCTCCTTCAAGAAGTACTCCTAAAAAACAAACTCTACAACCTCAAGAATAGATTTCAATAAAAAATCCATCTATGGACTTAAAAAAGTATCTCATTAATAGTATTATTAATTTCATCAAGCTATTGTTCCATTTGATTTCGAGATAAATCTTATTAATCATATTGTACATCACAAATTTAGTGGGAGTAAGTGTATTATTTTATTGTTTGATGTATGATCAACTTTGTATGTGTCTGAATATCTCATTTAACCTAGGGATGTTGGGAAAATATTTAACCAATTTATAAACTTATCCTTTGAAAGTAGCTTAAAGGTTCAAAATATAATTACAAAGAACAAATATTTTATATAAAAGTCAAAAAAATTAAAGATAATCAGATATTTAGATATTGACTTCACTAGATGTTGATATAATATGACATACTTGGCTGATGAGCTATATAAGTAAGAGTGTTAAATTGACACTCATATCTCTTTTCACCATGTCAGTTAATTTGTAATATATTATGTAGCATCTGATTTAGAATCTGATTGCAAAATTTTGTCACTGGCTGCGAATCGATGGATAAGGTTGAAAGGATACTTTAATTATTTTGTGACAATAAGCTAGCAGTCTTGTATTCCAATAATAGCAGGAGTTCCGTAAAAGTCAAAGTACATTGACATAAAGTTTGTACTTGTCAAAGAAATGGTTTGAAGTGATTAGATATCTATAGAACATATTGGTATAAATTCTATAGTTGTGGATCTACTTACTAAGGGACTACCACCCTAGGTGTTTCATGGGTACACTGCTCATATGGGTGTCATGTCATTTAAAAATATTCAATTTCAGTAGGAGTTGTAATCATTTAAATGTTCTTTACAGACACAATTTGGTTTCAGTTTAAGGTTTCAGGTTATGATTTCAATTTAATGATATTTGAGGTTATTTCTGCAGAAATAAAGTATTCAGTTTACTTTTTACTCTGACTTATTTTTCAGTTGAACCAGTTGGAAATAGGCATGCTTGGATCACATTGCATGTAATTTCTATGCTACACATCCATACTTGATCTATGTCATTTGATTATATAGATATTCTTGATCAAGTAAGGTTTAGTTAAATATAACAAAAGCCACCTTGGTCCAATATTAGCATGATTGATGGACGAGATTGTTTGGAGGTACTTTAGTTTATAACATCAAATATGTTTCAGCTCATAAGGTGACGTACAATTATAAAGTTACTTGTACATATATATGTGTTGTCCAGTGGGAGATTGTAAGAGTTTATGGACTTGCACATATATTTTATATTAAGATTAACTGTATGTTGGTTGCTATCGTTAAAAGGTTAAAAAGTGATCTGCTAAGGTCTAAAGTTAAATGGGTCTATGAGACGCCTTTTAATGTATGGGATCTTATGTACAGATACTCGAATATAACTTTTAATTTAATGATGGGCTAAATTAGAATTACATAAACATGTGCACCTATAAATAAGTTATGGTCTCTAAATCAAACGTAGGGTTTTCTTTTATGATATCCCATCATTGGAAATGTGTGAGCCGCCATCTGTACAATTCTCACGTCTTGGTTTGAAAGACAATTAATCGCAAAGACAACAAGTTTCATCGATTTCAATAGATTTAGGTATACTTCCGCATTTAATTTTACATTTTTAATGATTTTACATGATAGTTCTTGAGTAAAGATGATAATTTTCATCTTTAAAGTAATTTAGTTCTAACAACTCAAAGACCGGTGTAGCATGTCTATCATAAGTTCAACTACTAAATGTTTGTTTTTGGAATATGACATAAAATAAGTTCTTGAAAGATTTTTTCCGCGTTTTGGGATATGTCAACTTTATGTTTAATCTTTACTTATAGTTAAAAAAAAAAAAAAAAGAAGAACTACAACACTTTCAAAACATGCATGTGAGATCTAGGGGCTTAACAAGCAGTAAGTTCCCCAAAGTACTTAAATTTTTTCTATTTCAGAAAATGGTTTAGGGTGGAAAAATTAATTTTGAAGTTTGAGATATTTTCAGAAACTTGTAGCAAATATTTAATTCAAAAACTGTATCACAAAGTTAGTGTGTCATGTCATACGAATATATATATAAAACTAGTGTTAGAACTCACATATGCGCGGATAATTTGACGGAATATTAATCTTATAAAATTATGATCTAATATATCATATTATTATGATAAATATTAGTTATTATTTTTGTAGCGACCTGACCTATTGTTTTGAGAATTTGTACGTCGCTCGGTTTCTTGGGGGGGCACGAGTAGCTCCGTATGATATATTGTGAGTTATGTGAATCGTCGGTCTTGGTTTTCAGGTCATTCGGAATTGATTTAGAAGAATGATTCTCAGCTAAAAGTTTCAAATTGGAAAGGTTTGACTAAGTTGGACTTTTTAGTATTTGACCTCGGATTGAATTTCTGATGGTTTCATTAGCTACTTCGGATGATTTTGGACTTAGGAGAGCGTCCGAATTGTGATTTAGAGGTTCCTGGTAGAATTTGTCTTGAAATGGCGTAAGTTGAAATTTTGAAAAGTTTGACGGAGAGTGGACTTTTAGATATCGTGGTCGGATTCTGATTTCGAAAGTTGGAGCAAATCCGTAATGTCAAATGTGACTTGTGTGCAAAATTTAAGATCAATCAGACGTGATTTGATGGGTTTCGTCATTAAATGTGGAAGTTGAAGTTTCAAAGTTTAAAAATTTCGAATTGAGATGTGATTCGTCATTTTGAAATTGTTATGTGTGTTTTGAGGCCTTATGTAACTTGTTGGTACATTTAGATGGGGTCCCAAGGGGCTCGGGTGAGTTTCGGATTGATTCCGGAGCATTTTGGAAATTTTGGCTAAGCTGTATCATTGTTGGTTCTAGTGTTTCCGCATCTGCGGAAATATGGGAGCAGATGCGGACAGTTGATCGCACAAGTGAGGTTTTGTGCAGATGCTTGTTTGGCCTCGCACATGCGACTGCGAAGGAGCGAAAATGGTGACCCTGATGCGATATTTTGATCGCAAATGCGGAAATTGCTGGGCAGAAGCTATAAAATCGAGGTTTTGGCTATTTCTTAATATTTTGAGATGTGGGACTTGGATTGAGGTAATTTTTAGAGCAATTTTCATCACAAGGATTGGGGTAAGTGTTTTACACAGTTTTGATTATATTTCATGAATCTATCTTCATTTTTGGCAATCGGTTGATGAATTTAAAGAGTAAATTGGGGGTTTTGGCCAAAAAATTTATAATATGAATTTTTGAGTTTAGAACACCGATTTGGGGTCGGATTTGAGTGAAGCTAATGTCGTGGACTCGTAATTTTATGGGTTATCGAATTTTATGAGTTTTATCGAGTTTCGAGGCGTGGTCCCGAGAGTGTTTTTTAGCCGGATTTTGGATTTGACTTAGGATTTGATCTGTATCATTTGTAATTTCTTGCTTGGGCTTTATTTGATATATTTGAGTTGGTTTTGGCTAGTGTTGAGCCGTTTATAGGTCGCTACGCGCGTGACGGTATTCTTGGAGCATCGCTTAGATTGCTCGGTGTTGGAATCAGCTTGTTTAAGATAAGTAACTCTTCTAAACTTAGTGCTGAGGGTATGAAACCCGAATTATGTGCTATGTGATTGGTGTTGAGGTGACGCACATGCTAGGTGACGGGCGTGTGGGCATTCACCATGTGAGTTGTGACTCTGTTGTTTCCAGGGCATTGTTTAGTAGCCCCTTTTGTTGATATTTGTGTGTTTCACCATGTGATAAAGTAATTGAGTTGTACATAATCCTAGATATCATGTTTAGGCTTTATGCTGATATTGTTGGGACTCCTAGTGGACGTTTTTTGCTGTCATATCATTGATTTCATTAATATTTTGTACTCAGCCGCATTCATGCATTCATATCATATCTCTGTGTCAGTTGTCACATACTGATACATCATATCATTATTTCCGGGTCAGTTTTCATGACAATGTGAGCCCGTGGGTGAGACTGGAGAGATTGATGACTGAGCGAGGCCGAGAGCCCGATTATAAGTGATAGTTTTGGGATCGGGCTGCACACTGCAGCATGTTATATTGATTTATTCCATGATGGCTTGTTATAGAGCATGGGCCGTATGAGCCCTCCGGAGTCTGCACCCCCCAATGGACGCGGATGATATTATTAAGGGATGGATTTCCCTGGACATGTATTTGTTCGAAGTATTTGATATCTGGAGATAGATTTCTCCACAGGGTTGGATTGCCCTTTTTCCTCGGTACTATGTGACTTCTAGTCAGTGATGTATATGTTCCAGGATGGATTTCCCTGGGCCGCATGGGCCATATACAGTACCGGGTGGCTTAGCATTTATATATTACTGAGGGATGGATTTCCCTGGACATGGATTTGTCCGAAGTACTTGATACCTGGAGATGGATTTCTCCACGGGGGTTGGACTGCCGTTTTTTCTCGGTACTAGGTGACTTATAGTCTGTGTTATATATGTTCTGGGATAGATTTCCCTGGGCCTTACGGGCCATATACAGTACTGAGTGATTGAGTATGATGAGTGGAAATTGTGATATAGTTAGGATGAGTACTCTAAGGGTGTGAGTACATGATTCATCTGTGAGATACATGGAATTGGCATGCATATATGGTATACATGCATAGAGATGTATTTTTCTTATGTTGTACGATATCACATCATTCATGACTTTTTACATACATTGATATGTGGGAATAGTGTGGTATTTTACACTTATTACTTGAAAAGGAAATGAAACATTTTTATCGTGGAAAGGATTTTTCTAGAAAATTATAGTTTTCGAACCATCTCATAATTTTTCGATGATTTTGATAAAGGATTTGGATTTTTACTGATATTCTCGAAAAGCGGAACTATTTTTCAGAAGACCGTACAAAAGTTGGACGTTTTTATATCTGAGATTATTTCCTTGTTATATATTCTCTAAGTTGTATGAACTGTTGTTGGTGATTGATAGTGGACCTGACCATGTTCCAGCTCATCACTACTTTCAACTTGAGTTTATGTTTGTTACTTTTTGAGTACATGGAATCGGTTGTACTCATACTGCACTTCCTGCACATTGCGTGCAGATCCCGAATGCTGATGTTGTTACGTTCGATAGTTGCTGGATTTGAAGGAGTACCTGAATTCCTACTGTAGTTGCCTCTTGTTCATGGTAGCCTTAGATTAACAAATTCTATTTATGTACTTTTTAAACAGAAGATGTATTTTCTTCATACTAACTTGGTAAACTCTATTCTTAGAAGCTTATGATTTGTACTATAAGTCCTTGGGAAATATAATATATCCAGATAATTTATTTTATTTAATTGACTTATTAGCCTTATTGAGATTGGATAGTTATTAGTTGGCTTACCTATCGGGTTGGGTTAGGTGCCATCACGACTAGTGGATTTTGGGTCGTGACAGATTGGCATCAGAGCTCTAGGTTCATAGGTCCTAGAATTCATGAGCAAGTGTCTAGTAGAGTCTTACGGATCGGTATGATGAAGTCCATACCTATCTTCGAGAGGCTACAGGACATTTAGGATATACATCCCATCATTTTTTCCTTATTATGCGACATTGATTCATCTTGAAGCATAACTCTTTGAATTCCTTCCATGCATTCGTATGCGTATGTAAGCGCTCGGTATCTACTGTGCATCGACGACTTGTGATTCTATGGAAGAGGTGTAAGATGTGATTTTGGTATGCTGATGATGGGCCAGTCTGGAGGACTTGAGGCCGGGTTTTGACTGTAGTTTGAGCATATAGGTGTTGATTGTGTGAGCACGTGTTTTTGGACTTATATGTCCGGCAATATCCCTATTAGTAGAATTTATGGCTGGATGGCTACGTGATGAGTATGATGTGACTGTGATATATGTTCATATGATTTGAATGTGACGATAAGGGTCTTCTTGAGGTGTAGAAAGAATTATTTGGTGCTTGATTTCCATCTTGACTTGATGTATAGCCCGAGTTATGGGTGTGTTGAAGGATATTTTCATGTTGTTTAGTTTAGGAGTAAAGTGGATTTCATGTCGTGATATGAGTTCAGACTCAGGAATATTAAGTGATTCCATAATGTTTATAACTATGGAAGGGTATAGAGAGAGATCAGTTTGAGGCAAAGCAGGTGGGTTATCTCTTGCGAGGTGTCCTGAGGTTTGTGTGATCCTTATGTTGTTTGTTGGGAGTTCTCTTTTACTAGTGAAATATATGTGTTGCAATTTGAGTTTGGATAGCTTATGAGAATGGGCTTGACTTTAAATGGGTGAATGTGAGACTTGCAGATGATTTGTGTTGCATGAGCTTATGAAGGATTTAGTTGAATCTCACTATGGTATTTTGGCAATAATAGAGTATGGGAATCGTTAGTTTTTGTTTGTTTTATCTATTGCTTTGAGCCAAGTGGGGGAGTCTGCTATTGATAAGTTGATTGCATTATGTGTCATATTAGTTTCAGTTTGAGGTATACTGGTGAATCAGTTATGATTTGCAGAGGTTGTGATCGAGGATGACTCGAGTAAGGGGATTTTTGGATACGAGTTGCATTAGGCTTTATGAGTATATGAGAATCATGGAATGATTTGAGTTGTTATTGGTGAATGATGTAATGTGCTTGGAGCAGAAATTTATCTGGTAGTATTAAGGTGGGGTTACTTCCTTGGGTGTTGGAGTGCTAATGGGGCACAGATCGTTCGGTCTATTTGACCAGTCTAATTGAGATTTGAGCAGGGTGGATGACTCCCGAGAATGGTTCTAATGAATTCAAGATTTATATGTGGCAGTTGAGAATTTTTACAGATTTGTATGGCTAGAAGATTAGATTTACATTCGATGATGTTGAGGCTCATAGTATTTCTACATTGTTGTGGATTCTACATTTCAATATCAGGAAGGTAAGATGAACAACTAGAAATTCACAGAAGGTCTCTTTAGAGTGGGTATATCGGGTGTGGTACTTTTGGGGTGCTTAAGAGATAATTTAACAGCTTATGAACCTTACAGTAGTGTGGTTTTATATTAGGGTCTCGTGTGGTGAGTCTGGGTTGAGGATTGTGGTATTATGGTGAGGATAAGTATCAATTTGAAGCTAATTCAGAAGGAACTCCGATAAATAGGACAGCTTGGTAGTAGGTTATATTGGCATGGTAATGGATACAATTAGTTCTTTGGGTGCTTATGAGGTAATGAGTTTCTACAGATGTTTCATGGCAATGCTCTTGGGTTTTGGTGACCTGTGTAGCTTGGTTGAGTTAGAAGGATTCAGTCCTGATGGTTGGGTTTTGTCCAAGTGGGATTTAGAGAGTTCTTTATGGTTTCTACCACGGTTAAAGATGTATATTTCCCACTGGCGCGAGGAGCATGTGATGTATAGTGATTTTCTCCTAGATGGGATCAAATGGAAAGTTCTTGTCTAATTGAGTATAGTTACTTATGACACAAAGTAGATTATAAAGTTCTCATATTTAACATAGGATGGCATGGTATATGTGGTGTGTTGTGTGGGATCAAGATGTGCATGTGCAAGGTCACAGTTCCGTTGTGAAAGGAAGGTCATGAGTCCTTAGGCAGCACGAACAATTTCAAATGACTAGGTAAAATACATTACTATTTGGTATGGCATGATGAGATTATACATTTCAAAAGGGGCAACGTGTTTTGGTTTATGAACACTTAATTGGTATTGCGTCATTCTCTTATTTGATCAACTACTGATGTTCGAATTTTGTTTTGTGGCACAGAAGAATTATAGAAGTATTCCTCGTGGGATGACCATGTAATTGAAGAAATATGGACATTCAGGCGGTGGAGTAGAGATCAGATATGATGATTCGTATGTTCTATGGATTTGGAGATTGGGAGTTCTCGTGAGTAGATTGTTTTATGGTTATGGACTGTGAAAATGTAGCTAGGGTTAGTCAGAAGATAGTATGTGTTGTGATTCAATCATTGTGGACTTTCGGCAGGTTATTTATTTTTTTGTGGATGACTAGAGTTGATTTAGGGGTCCATTGGTTGGATCCATACTGCTATTGTGGAGGGATGTTCCATTCAGTGGTTGTTGAACTTATTCGTGTTCTAAGATGATTTGTGAGTTACTTTTCTATTCTACGAGGTGTTGTGATTCTTTAGTTATATGCACATATGGTGTGGTTCTATTGGGACCTTATCACGGAATTTGAGCGAGATGAGTATTTGGGTATTGCATGATTGATTGTGCATTGGCTATGTTCTTTCCCGATTGTGGTATTGTGTTATTTGCTCCTTATGGTTATAGGAATTCACTTTGGGTGCTTGATGTCAAATTTTGTGTGGTTATTGATTTTGAGTAGGGTGGATCGAGGTATATAATATGGACCAGCATTTGGATGGTTCACGCATTGCAGTGGAGTTATGTTGAGACATGATCCTTTGTGTTAGATTCGTGTGTTTTGGTTATACGGTGTGTGATAGGTTCTTAGCATTGCTTTGTGGCGGTACCTATTGAGCTTGTAAGATAGTTCTCTCATCTGAGTCATTTTCCACGATTGAGTACATTTGAAATGTTGCTTATTGGTGCACGGATTGCACGAGCTGTGGCTTTAGATTGTATTGATGTGTCATTTTACTAGAGTGGTGGTGTTAGATGAGACAGGGTCATTAGACCTAGAATGAATACTATCGGAATTGATTGCAGCATGGTTGGAAGAATAATATCGAAAGGGGGCTTAGAAATTTGCTATAGTCCTTGTCGAATGAGGGGGAGCCCCATGACTTGTTGATATGATGAATGGTTATGAGTTTATGTGTGTTTCTTTCATCGTTGGCAGTATATGAAGGTGTTAGAAAGAAGCTTTGGCTGATAAGAGGTTTATTACCGGTATTGGGTTATTTTGAGCAGCTATTATGATTACAAAGTATTGTTATGAGTGTTTGAGTTATGTGGGTATATCATGTGATTTCATCTTGGGGTATGGCTATGGCTTGATACAGCTTGTTCAGACTTATACAGTGTATAGACGCGAGATTCTAATCTTATAGAAAATTTTGGATGTGGAAATTGCATTCTAAGGCTTATGGGTTAGGGTGGGTTTAGATTTTTCAATTATGATGTGTTATCAAACCTATATGGAATACGGTGACATGGGATCACCCCCGGGTATGCACATGGTAAGGTTATACGGCGATTTGATGGATTTTGGAAACTTTGGGCACGTTCAAGGACAAACGTATGTTTAAGTAGGGGAGGATGTAACGACCCGACATGTCGTTTAGAGCATTTTCATGTCGCTCTGTTGTTTGAGGGCATGATTAGCTCTATATGATGTATTATGACTTATGTGAATCATCTACCTTTGTTTTCAGTTCATTCGGAATTTATTTAAAAGAATGATTCATAGCTAGAAGCTTCAAATTGGAAAGGTTTGAAGAAGTTTGGCGTTTTATTATTTGACCTCGGATTAATTTTTAGAGTGTTTCGTTAGCTGCACTGCGTGATTTTTGACTTAGGAGCGCGTCCGGATTGCGATTTGGAGGTCCCGGTAGAATTTGGCTTGAAATGGAGAAAGTTGGAATTTTGGAAAGTTTGACCGGGAGTGGACTTTTTCTTATCAAGGTCGAATTTCGATTCTGGAAGTTGGAGCAAGTCTGTAATGTCAAATGTGACTTGTGTGCAAAATTTGAGGTCAATTGAACGTGATTGGATAGGTTTCAGCATCGGTTGTTGAAGTTGAAGTTTCATGTGACGACCCGATCCGTCGTCGTGATTTACCGCCTATTTTCCCATTCTCTTCTTCCTTATGTTTCATTATAGGAGTCTTGGGTGAATGAGTTGAATTGGACTGTTTTAGATGAAAATGAGACACTTAGTCTCTTTAACGAAGACTTATTTTGGAAAAATCAACCGGATGTTGACTATTGAGTTAGAGGGCTCAAATGTAATTTTCGATGATTCGGTTTGCTTCGGGGGATGATTTGTGACTTAGGAGTGTGATCGGAATTTATTTTGCAGGTCCGGTGTAGAACTAGGCTTGAATTGGCGGAGTTTGTATTTTAGCGAAATTCGGTTGATAGGTGAGAGTTTGATCCGAGGGTCGGAATGGAATTCCGAGAGTTGCTGTAGCTTCATTAGTTGATTTTGGATAGGTGTGCAAAATTTCTGGTCATTCAGAGGAGTTTTGGCCGGGTTTTTCGTAATTCGGAAGTTTTAGAATAACTTAGGCTTGAATTTGATGTAATTTGATGGTTTTGGTGTTGTTTGTGGTGTTTTGATGATTGGAGAAAGTTTGAATAATGGTTTAGGATGGGTTGGCACTTTTGGTTGAGCTCCTGGAGGCCTCGGGATGATTTCGGATGGCCATCGGGATGAATTTTGGACTTGTGAAAGTTCTGAAGTTTGTTGGTATCTGGTATTTCCGCATCTGCGGAAAAAGGGGCCACATATGCAAATCCGTAGATGCGAGGATCTTGTCACAGGTGCGAGTTCTTGAGGAGATTGTTGTTTTCGCAGGTGCGGGCTTGGAGCAGCATCTGCGATGCCTCAGATGCGGAAAAAGAATCGCAGAAGCGAAGGTAGAGGCCATGGTAATTTCCGCAGAAGCAGACAAGGTGCGCAGAAGTGGTGTCCGCAAATGCAGATATCTGATCGCAGAAGTGGTCCTGGGCATATTTTTCCGCAGAAGCAGATGGAAAACCGCAGAAGCGGTAGTCGTATATGTGGTAAGGTAACCACAGATGCAAAAATGACTTTTCAGAGAAGGGGTTTAAAGCTCATTTTGTTCCGCGAGCTTAAGTTCATTTCCACTATTTTTGATCGACCTTGAGAGCTTTTGGGCAGAAATTGAAGGGGATTTCGACTATGTGTGATTGGAGGTGAGTTCTATGACCTAAATACATGATTTAATGGTAGAATTAACATAGAAATTTGTCGAAATTCATCAAAAGGGATAAAGCTAGGGCTTGGAATTTTGGTATTTCAAAGTGGGATTTGAAGGGTCATTTGGGCTCGGATTCGGGAGTTTTTTGTATGTATAAACTCGTGGCGAGATGAGGAATCCGATTATGCTAATTTTCTGATTTTTTGAGAAGTGGGCCCGGGGCTCGAGTTTTGCAAATTTCGTGAATTTTGATATTTTTCGTGTCTTTTCGATTGGGTTATGTTCCCTTAGCCTATTATAACGTATTCATTGTGGTTTTAACAAGATTCGACGCGCGAGGAGTTCGATTTGCGAGTCAAGGGCATAGCGAGCTAGGATTTTGGCCGGCTTGAGGTGAGTAATGATAGTAAATGTTATCCTGAGGGTTTGAAATCCCGAATTTGCACAACGTAGTGCTATATTAAGGTGAAACACATGCTCAATGACGAGCGCGGGGTTGTTTACTACTGGGGATTGTGACTTGGTTTGTCCCGTTTGATATTTTACCGCGTATTTGACTGAGCTGTTTTGTTTACCAGCATGATTTGAGCTAGTTGACATGTTTGGGGCCTCGTGCCCACTTGTAGAACCCTTAGGGGTATTATGACTGATGTTCCTCACTTTACTTATTGAAAAATCACATCCTCAGTCATGTTTCTATTTATTTAAACAATGAGAACCGGTTTTGTAAGTGTAAATCCTAAATGAGGGAAATATGTAGGTTGAGACCCCTATCTTATACTATTGTGTCCTAAAATGACTGAGAGGGGTTGAGAACCCAACATTGAGGATGTTATATATATTATGGATCGGGCTGCACGTCGCAGCAAATACTTATATGGATCGGGCTGCACGCCGCATCAAATGTTTATGTGTATCGGGTTGCGCACCGCAACAATATTGCGCTTGGGCTATAGGAGACCCTCCGGAGTCTGCACCCCAACAGTGAGCGCGGGTACCCATATGGATCGGGTTGCACGCCGCAGCGAGATATGGATCGAGCTGCACGCTGCATCGGTTACTATATGATATTATACTGAGTGTGATCTGTGAGAGATTGAGCCCGAGGGGCTATTATTGTGCTGAGAGGTTGATACAAGGCCCGCGGGGTAGTGTTACTAATTGTTACTTAAATGTTGTTTTAACTGATTCACCTGCCTTTAAAACTGAGACTACATTTGACTTTCACTAATTTTACTGTTTTAAGTAATTTACTGCCTGATATAGAACTGCCTTGTGTTGTTGTGTGTATTATTATCTTCAGTTATTATTTATTATTATTACTCCCGGGGTCGGAGTACTCATATTACTCCCTGCACCATGCGTGCAGATTCAGGATTAGCAGAGTCCGCACCTGAGCACTGACATCCTTCCCAGTTCAGGCAGCGAGATCGGAGCATTGAGGTAGCTGTTGACGTCCGCAGCCCCTTGACTCCCTTATTTTATGCTATTTTAGTTATTCCAGACTTCTATATCATATATTCTGTTTTGTAGACTTTTTGAAATTTTGTAGTAGCTCATGACTTGTGACACCCAGGTTTAGGATGTGTCGGGATGGTTTCCCTCGTATGTATTGCTATTTCTGCATTTATTGCTATGTTAAGCATGTGATAGACTTGTAAATGTTAATTAATTGCATCAAAAGAGGTGTTGGCATTGTTCTGGATGGCCTTGTCTTCACGAGATGCACCATCACGACCGAGTTTGGGAATTGGGTCATGACAAGTTGGTATCAGAGCCTAGGTTACTAGGTCTCGCGAGTCATGAGCTGGTTTAGTAGAGTCTAGCGGATCGGTACGGAGACGTCTGTACTTATCCTCAGGAGGCTGCAGAACCTTTTAGGAAAACTTCACATTCTTGAAATTCTGTCGTGCGAACTTGCTGATCCGAGTACTAAACTACTCTTTGTTCTATTCTCTCATAGATGCTGAGGACATGAGCTACCGCACGTGATGGAAGACCACCAATACCACCCACTGAGGCCATTAGAGGCCGTGGACGCGGTCGTAGTCGTAGTCGTGGCAGAGGTAGAGCAGCAGGGGCAACACGTGAGGATCCTCCAGTTGTCGTAGCTCAGGACCAGGCTCCAGCAGCACCAGTTCAGGCACCAGCTGTGCCCGTTGTAATTTCGGGTCTTCAGGAGACATTGTGTCACGACCCGGATTTCCCACCATCGGCATCGTGATGGCGCCTACTCGTGGAAGCTAGGCAAGCCAACTCAATTACCTTTCCCTTACTAAACCATTATTTCAACAGTTTATAGCATCAATAAAGAACGTGAAATTTAATAAGAACAATAGAGGAAGTTTGATTTATAAATACGAATCAAAACGCAGAATAGTCAATAATAGCCTCGAAAATACTAAATACAATGGTCTAAAAGAAATATATAAGATGTCTGTCTCGAAAACAATGAGGTAACAGTCTAAAAGAGAACATAAAGAAGAGTCACCGGGCCTGCGGACGCCTGCAAGGCTACTTCAGTCTCGTGACAATGAAATCCTGCTCCTGTACTACTGATGCTACTGCTCCTCAAAACCTGGACCTGTGCAAAAATGCACAGAAGTGTAGCATCAGCACAACCAACCCCATGTGCTGGTAAGTGTCTAGCCTAACCCTGGCAAAGTAGTGATGAGGCTAAACTAGGCACCACCTAAACCTGTGCAGTTATAAATGTACAATGGAATCAAAATACCAAATAACTAACAATATGGGAGGGGGAAACATACTATGAAGAGATAACATTAAGGCCAAATACATAACTGGGCCCTTAAACTTGGCCTTTTTTGTCACATGGGCACTTAAACATAGAGTTGTTCCTATCAGACCCTTCAACTAAATCACATATGTGCCATTTAGACACTTTGTAGACCATCTGAGAAAATCTTTTATAAAAATTATTGGATATGTAATTAGCTGCAGTTGTATATTTATAGCTTTTAAGAAACTCCGAATCTCGGTCACCGAAGCTGGTTGAGGCCAATTCTTAACTACCTCAATCTTCTTCAGGTCCACCTGAATACCCTCTGCTGATACAATATGACCAAGAAATGCAACCGAACTCAACCAGAACTCGCACTTCGAAAACTTAGCGTATAACTGACTATCCTTCAGAGTCTGGAGAACCACTCTGAGGTGTTGCTCATGTTCTTCCCGGCTGCGGGAGTACACCAGAATATCATCTATAAAGACTATCACGAACAAGTCTAGATAAGGCCTGAACACTCGGTTCATCAACTCCATAAATGGTGCTAGGGCATTGGTCAACCCAAATGATATGACTAAAAACTCGTAGTGTCCATACCGAGTGCGGAATACTATCTTAGGGACATCAGACGCCCTAATCCTCAGCTGATGGTAGCCAGATCTCAAGTCTATCTTTGAGAACACCCTTACTCCCTGAAGCTGGTCAAACAGATCATCAATTCTCGGCAGTGGATACTTGTTCTTTATTGTCACCTTGTTTAACTGTCGGTAATCAATACACATCCGCATCGAACCATCCTTCTTCTTCACAAATAATACCGGCGCAACCCAAGAAGAAACACTAGGGCTGATAAAACACTTCTTAAGTAAATCCTGCACCTGATCCTTTAACTCCTTCAACTCTGGCGGGGCCATGCGATACTGTGGAATAGAAATGGGCTACGTGCCCGGAACCAGATCAATACATAAATCAATATCCCTGTCGGGCGGCATACCCGGCAGGTCTGAAGGGAAAACCTCAGGAAATTCCCGAACAATCGGAACAGAGTCAATAGAAGGAACCTCTGCGCTGGAGTCGCGGACATACGCCAGATAAGCTAAAAACCCCTTCTCGACCATGCGTTGAGCCTTAACATATGAAATAACACTACGGGTTGCATGACCTGAGGTCCCTTTCCACTCTAGTCGGGGCAATTCTGGCAAAGCCAAGGTCACGGTCTTGGCGTGACAATCCAAGATTGCATGATACGGGAACAACCAATCCATCCCTAATATGACGTCGAAATCCACCATATCTAAAAGAAATAAATCAACACGGGTCTCAAGACCCTCAAACACAACCATACAGGAACGATGCACCCGGTCGACTACTATAAAGTCACCCACCGGTGTAGATACATAAATAGGAATGTCCAAAGCATAACTAGACGTAGCCAGGCAGGGTGCAAAATAGGACGACACATATGAATATGTAGACCCAGGGTCAAATAGCACTGACCAATCTCTATCACAAACCAGAATAGTACCTGTAATAACAGCATCTGGCGACTCGGCCTCTGGTCTGGCTGGCAAAGCATAAAACCGGGGCTCAGCCCCACCTCCCTGAACTATGTCTCTGGGACGATCGGCTACCGTCTAGCCCCTACCTCTGGCGATCCGACCGCCACCTCTACAATCTCGACCTCCACCTCTATGATCCCTACCCCCGCCCCTGGCTAGCTGGGCAGGCTGTGGGTCAACTGGTGCCTGAATCATGGGGCGAGGACCCTGCTGCTACGACTGTGTGCCCCTCAATCTCGGGCTAGCTCTCCTGATGATACCATACTCACCACACTCATAACATCCCTCTGTACGATGAGACTGGCCCTGACGGCCCGAATGACCTCCACGAACACTCTGGAGAGGTTGTGCACTGATGGGCTGCTTATCAGAATACTGACCACGAAAACCGCGATCACCTGAGACACCTTGTGAAGCCTGGAGGGCTGACTGAAAAGGCCTGGAAGACTGGCCCCTATCATAAAGATCCCTGCCTCCAGATGAGGCACCACCGAATCGACCCGAGTGACGCGGCCTCTTATCTGCCCTATGACCACCCCCCTCTGGTAGAACCATCTCGATCCTCCGGGCCACATTGGCCGCCTCCTAAAAAGTAATGTCACCACCCACCTCTCTGGCCATCTGAAGACGAATAGGCTGGATCAAACCATCAATAAACATCCTCACCCTCTCCCTATCAGTGTGGAGTATGACGAGGGCATGGTGAGCTAGATCGATAAACTGGGTCTCATACTGGGTGACCGTCATAGACCCCTGCTGGAAGTGCTCAAAATGCCTCCGATAAGCATCCCTCTGAGTAACGGGAAGAAACTTCTCTAGAATAACTCCGAGAACTGATCCCAAGTCAAAGGCGGCGACCCTTCTAGTCTGGCTGAACAGTAATCCCTCAACCAAGTCTTGGCAGATAATCGATACCATTGGACTCCATAATGCCCATGTTCCGAATAACCTCATGGCAGCTATATAGGAAATCATGTGCGTCCTCAGAATAAGCTGCTGAATGAAATAGTGAAGAGCCTGGTGAATCTGTCCAACCTCCATAAAGCATCTGCAGACATGGCCACTCCATCACCGGCCTGTGCAACTACCCCCGGCTGAACTGTCGCAGCTGTCTGAACCAGTGGAACCTGAGTCTAGGGAGGTACCTGCTCCGGAGTACGTGCAGCAAGAGTCTGGGCTCCTCCCCCAGCTTGGGAAGTGGCTGGTGCTACAGGAAGCAATCCTGCTCGAGTGACACTCTCCATGAGGCCAACCAACCGGACCAAGGCGTCCTGAAGAACTGGGGTAGCAATAAACCCCTCTAGGACCTGAGCTGGGCCCACCGGAACTGTCTGGGTTGGGGCCGGAACCTCCTCGTCAAGGCCAACTTGAGAGTCTGCCACTAGTGTTGTTGCTGGTGGCTGGGCCCTGCCCCTACCTCGGCCCCTAGCATGGCCACATCCTCTGCCCCTAGTAGGAGCTGCCTGGGGCTCGGACTACTGATCGGTGGATGAGAAAGCGCATGTTCTCGCCATCTGCGAAAGAACAGAGCAGAAATTCAATCAGCATTTGAGACACCAAATCGCACGACAAGAAAGAACAAATGAGATTTTTTTTTCCTAACTCAATAGACTCTGGGGAACAAGTACAGACGTCTCCATACCTACCCCTCAGACTCTACTAAGTTTGTCCGTGAGTTGTGAGACCTATGTAACCTAGTGCTCTGATACCATTTGTCACGACCCGGATTTTCCACTATCGGGATCGTGATGGCGCCAACTCGTGGTAGCTAGGCAAGCCAACTCAATTACCTTTCCCTTACTAAACCATTATTTCAACAGTTTATAGCATCAATAAAGAACATGAAATTTAATAAGAACAATAGAGGAAGTCTGATTTACAAATACGAATCAAAACACGGAATAGTCAATAATAGCCTCTACCCAAGATTTGGTGTCACAGTACTCACGAACTACTAAGAATATACTAAATACAATGGTCTGAAAGAAATATATAAGATGTCCGTCTCGAAAACAATGAGGCAACAATCTAAAAGAGAACATAAAGAAGAGACGCCGTGCCTGCGGACGCCTGCAAGGCTACCTCAGTCTCGTGATAATGAAATCCTGCTCCTGTACTACTGCTGCTACTGCTCCTCAAAACCTGGACCTGTGCAAAAATGCACAGAAGTGTAGTATCAGCACAACCGACCCCATGTGCTGGCAAGTGTCTAGCCTAACCCCGACGAAGTAGTGACGAGGCTAGACTAGGCACCACCTAAACCTGTGCAGTTATAAATATACAACGGAATCAAAATACCAAACAACGAACAATATGGGAGGGGGATACATACTATGAAGAGATAACATTAATAACAGAAATCCCAAATAACAACTAAAGCAGCTTAGATTCACGATAACTAAGGAAACAATGTCCAATATAAACACATAGTGTCAACAACTGTTGCGGCGTGCAATCCGTTCTACAAATATCACTGTTGTGGCGTGCAACCTGCTCCACAAATATCACTGTTGCGGCGTGCAACCCGACCCATACCATTTATCAGGTATCATTGTTGCGGCGCGCAACCCGATCCTCATATATCATTGTTGCGGCGTGCAACCCGATCCTCAATATCATTGTTCGGCGTGCAACCCGCTCCACAAATATCACTGTTGCAATGTGTAACCTGACCCATACCATTTATCAGGTATCATTGTTGCGGCGTGCAACCTGATCCTCAATATCATTGTTGCAGCCAGCAACCCGCTCCTTAATATCACTTAACAGTCTGGCTCCGCAAGGAACAGTCACAATTAAGGGACATAACAATAAGAAAACATTTGACAAAAATCCCGGCTAGGGAAAAAGAATCCAACAAGTTCAACCAAACATCCTGGCAAGGGAACAATCAACAACGCTTTCTTACTCTTAATTTCCTTATCTTATAATTCACTCTACCATTTTTGAGCCAACGCTCCAATTAATCAAGTCAATTCGTATGCCTTCAATATTCGTATCACAGTTCGAGCCAATGCTCCCAAGAATCAATTAATCATTTTACCGTTCACATGTTATTCACAACATATAGAATTTTTCCAATAAACACGGAGTTCACAACCAAGTCATGGTAATCACATTATAAGGACTCACGGTCATGCTAGACACCAATGTATAGATACTCGTCACCATCCCTATACATCGTACTCGATCACATAGTAATTAACAACAAGACTCAACTCCTATTCCCTCAAGCTAGGGTTAAACCAAATACTTATCTCAAAGCCTTGAAATCCACTTAATCCTCAACTATAGCTTTACCTCGCGGTTCCACCTCCAATTAGATCGAATCTAACCACAAATTGTTCAATTACTTTAATAAACACTATATGAATCAATTTGAATGCATAAAATGATTTTGCCAAGTTTTTCCCAAAATTCAAAAAATGCCCCCAGGCCCACGTGGTCAAAACCCGAGGTTCGGACCAAAACACGGTTACCCATTCTACCATGAACTCAAGTATATAAGTTATTTTGGAATCGGACCCCAAATTGAGGTCCAAAACCCCCAATTTTAGAAACCCTAGGTTCTACCCTAAGTTCCCAAATTTCCCCAGTAAAATCTTTGTTTTGAAGCTGAAATTTTGTTTAAAGATGATGAATATTAAAGAAAATCAGTTAGAAATCACTTACCAATCGTTCTGAAGAAGAAGAATCGTTTGAAAAATCGCCTCTTACGTTTTTGGGTTTTGAAAAAGTGTAAAATAACTAAAAATCTTGGATTTATATACTTCACTGAAGAACCGGCGCAGACCGCACAAGAACGTCCCGCGGCCGCGCCAAGGAAGGGAGGGGAAACGACTCCTTGAACCTGCCCAGCGCAGATCGCACGAACTTGGTGTGCGGCCGCGCTGGTCGACCTGAAATCTGCTGGTCTTCTGAACCTAGCCACGCGGACCGCGCAGAAATGCAGCGCGGCCATGCGAAAATTTGTCGCGGCCGCGCTGGGGATCTGTAACTAAACCTGCAATATCTGCTGGGTCCAAGACCCTCCCGGGACCTACTCAAAACTCACCCAAGCACTCGGGGCTCAAAACCAAACATGTACACAACCTCAAAAACATCCTGCGAACTTACTCGCGCGATCAAATCGCCAAAATAACATCATATACATAGAATCAAGCCTCAAAACTCATGATTTTCTTCTAAACTTCATAAACTTTCAAATTTGGAACTTATAGTCCGAAACACGTCAAACTACGTCCGATTTCGACAAAACTTCGCAGAAAGTGCTTAAATAATATATAAGACTTGTACAGGGCGTCGGAACCAAAATACGAGCCCGATACCATAGTCTTATATTCAATTTCCACTTCCATTTTCCTTAATAATTTCAGAAAAATAATTTAACAGAAAAATTCTTTCCTCGGGCTCTAGACCTCGAAATTCGACTCCAGGCATATGCCCGAGTCCCATATTTTTCTACGGACCTTCTAGGATCGTCCAATCTAGGGTCTGGGTACGTTTACCCAAAATGTTGACCAAAGTCAACTTTAATTATATCAATATCTAAATTCTTCAATTTTTTTTCACAGAATTCACATATTTCAACATAAAAGCTTTCCGGCTACGCGCCCGGACTGCGCATGCAAATCGAGGCAAGTAAAAAATGAGGTTTTCAAGGCCTCGGAAGCATGGAACGAATGAGGAAATAGGTGATGACCCTTTGGGTCGTCACACATTGGCCCAGGTATTGACAGTTTGCACGGGCCTGGCTCAGGTGGTTTCAGCCACCACAGCAGCAGCAACTACTTCACAGGTCGGGTGAGGCAGTCATACCCCCGCTGCTCGCACACCTGAGCAGGTAATGCGGTGATTACAGACTCTAGAGGCACCTCCAGCTCAGCCAGTTGCTCCAGTGCAGGAGTTCAGGTTTCAAGTTATGCCTGAGGACGAGCAGCGTTGCCTCGAGAGATTTGGTAACCTCCAGGCTCCAAAATTTAGTGGAGCTGAGGGCGAGGATGCCCAGGGTTTTCTTGACAGGTGTCTGCGTATGCTCCGTACTACGGGGATCCTTGATTCCAGCGGTGTGGCTATTACTACTTTTCAGTTTATTGGAGCTGACTTCACTTGGTGGGAGGCGTATGAGCGGCGTAGGCCAGCTGTTGTAGCACCTTTGACTTGGCAGGAGTTCTCCACTCTCTTCTTGAAGAAGTATGTACCGCAGTCCCACAGAGAGGAGCTGCGCAGGCAATTTGAGTGGCTACGGTAGGGAGATATAACAGTGTCCTAGTATGAGATGAGATTTTCAGAGTTGGCTCGCCATGCGAGTTTTGGCTCAGGTCAGTAGCTTTCTTGGGGCACGTGGTGTCCATCAAGGGTATTCAGGTTGACCCAAATAAGATAGAGGCAGTTCAGAGTTGGCCTAGACCGACCTCAGCCACAGAGATTCATAGTTTCCTTGGGTTGGCAGGTTATTATTGATGGTTTGTTCAGAGATTTTCCTATATTGCATCGCCCTTGACCAAGTTGACTTAGAAGGGTACTCCATATGTATGGTCGAACGAGTGCAAGGAGGGCTTTCAGAAGCTCAATACAGGTTTGACCACGGCTCCAGCGTTGGTTTTGCCATTAGTTTCAGGTTCTTACATTGTATATTGTAATGCTTCGAGAGTTGGGATCGGATGTGTATTGATGCAGGAGAGTAGAGTTATTGCTTATGCTTCTCGTCAATTGAAGTCCCACGAGAAGAACTACCCTGTACATTATTTGGAGTTGGCTGCTATAGTTCATGCTTTGAAGACTTGGAGGCACTACTTGTATGGTGTATCTTGCGAGGTATTCACTGATCATCGCAGTCTTCAGCATCTATTCAAGCAAAAGGACCTTAATTTGATGCGGCAGAGATGGCTAGAGTTACTTAAGGATTATGACATTACTCACCCAGGGAAGGCCAATGTAGTGGCCGATGCTTTGAGTTGAAAGGCGGTTATTATGGGTAGTTTGGCGTATATGCCAGTTGGGGAGAGGCCCTTTGCAGTTGATGTTCAGGCTTTGGCCAATCGGTTGGTGAGACTAGATATTTCGGAGCCCAATCGGGTGTTGGCTTATGTGGTTTCTCAGTTTTCCTTATATGATCATATCAGAGAGCTCTAGTATGATGATCCACATTTGCTTGTCCTTAAAAACAGGGTTCATCATGATGATGCTAGAGATGTGATCATTGATGATGATGGTGTGTTGAGGATGCAGGGCCAGATTTGTGTGCCCAATGTGGATGGGCTTTAGCAGTTGATATTGGAGGAGGCCCACAGCTCGCGGTATTCCATTCATCCGGGTGCCGCGAAGATGTATCAAGACTTGAGGCAGCACTATTTGTAGAGGAGGATGAAGAAGGATATTGTAGGGTTTATGGCTTGGTGTCTCAACTGTCAGCAGGTAAAATATGAGCATCAGAGATCGGGTGGTGTACTTCAGTGGATAATTATTCCAGAGTGGAAGTGGAAGAGGATTACTATGGATTTTGTGAGTGGTCTCCCTCGGACTTTAAAGAAGTTCGATTCGATTTGGGTGATTATGGACCGGCTGACCAAGTCCGCGCACTTTATTTCGGTATGTACTACCTATTCTTCGGAGCGGCTGGCAGGGATCTTTATCCGGGAGATATTTCGATTTCATGGTGTTCCAGTGTCTATTATCTCAGATAGAGGTACTTAGTTTACTTCTCAGTTCTGGAGGACATTTCAGCGAGAGTTGGGTATGCAGGTAGAGTTGAGCCCAACATTTCATCCTCAGACGAACGGGCAGTCCGAGCATACCATTCAGATATTGGAGGACATGTTGCGTGCCTGTGTTATTAATTTTGGAGGTTCTTGGGATGAGTTTTTGCCGCTTGCAGAGTTTGCCTACAACAACAGTTATCAGTCGAGCATTCATATGGCTCCGTATGAGGCGTTGTATGGGAGGCGATGTAGATCTCCGATTGGATGGTTCGAGACTGGCGAAGCTCGACTATTAGGGACAGAGTTGGTCCAGGATGCCTTAGAGAAGGTGAAGTTGATTCAGGAGAGGCTCCGTACAGCACAGTCGCGTCAGAAGAGCTCTGCAGACCGAAAGGTTCGGGATGTGTCTTATATGGTCGGTAAGAAGGTCTTGCTGAAGGTTTCGCCCATGAAGGGTGTCATGCGGTTTGGGAAGAAAGTGAAGCTGAGTCCGCAGTTTATTGGACCTTTTGAGGTACTTAGGAGGATTGGGGAGGTGGCTTATGAACTTTCCTTGCCACCCAGCTTGTCAGGCGTGCATATGGTATTTCATGTTTTTATTCTCCAGAAGTATTTTGGGGACCCGTCTCATGTATTGCATTTCAGCACTATTCATTTGGTTGATGATTTGACCTATGATATGGAGCCAGTGGATATTTTGGGTCGTCAGGTACGGAAGCTGAGATCAAAGGATATAGCTTCGATGAAAGTGTAGGGGAGAGGTCAGCACGTGGAGGAGGCTACTTGGGAGACCGAGCGGGAGATGCGGAGCAGATATCCTCACCTGTTTGAGGCTTCAGGTATGTTTCTTGACCCGCTCGAGGACGAACGTTTGTTTTAGTTGGGGAGGATGTGACGACCCGGCCCGTCGTCATGTGAGTTACCGCCTCATTTCCCCATTCTCTGCTTCCTTATGTTTCATTATAGGAGTCTTGGGTGAATGAGTTGAATTGGATTGGTTTTAGATGGAAATGAGACACTTAGTCTCTTTAAGGAAGCCTTATTTTGGAAAAGTCAACCGGATGTTGACTATTGGGTTAGAGGGATCGGATGTGATTTCGAGTGATTCGGTTAGCTTCGGGGGATGTTTTGTGACTTAGGAGTGTAATCAAAATTTATTTTGGAGGTCCACTGTAGAATTAGGCTTGAATTGGCGGAGTTAGTATTTTGGCGAAATCCGATTGATAGGTGACATTTTGATCCAAGGGTCAAAATGAAATTTCGAGAGTTGTTGTAGATTTGTTAGGTGATTTTGGATGTGTATGCAAAATTTCAGGTCATTCGGAGGAGTTTTGGTCGGGTTTTTATCAAAATGCGTAATTCGGAAGTTTTTGAAGAACTTAGGCTTGAATCCAATGTAATTTGATGGTTTTGGTGTTGTTTGTGGTGTTTTGATGATTGTAGCAAGTTTGAATGATGTTTTAGGATGGGTTGGCACTTTTGGTTGAGGTCCCGGGGGCCTTAGGGTGATTTCGGATGGCCATCGGGATGAATTTTGGACTTGTGAAAGTTCTGAAGTTTGCTGGTATGTATTTCTGCATCTGTGGAAAAGGGGCCGCATATGCGGATCCGCATATGAAAGGATCTGGTTGCAGGTGCGAATTCTTGAGGAGATTGTTGTTTTTGCAGGTGCGGGCTTAGAGCCGCAGATCCAGAAAAAGAATCGCAGAAGCGAAAGTAGAGGCCATGGTAATTTCCACAGAAGAGGACAAGGTGCGCATATGCGGTGTCTGCAAATGCGGATATCTGACCGCAGAAGCGGTCCTAGGTGTATTAGTGAGTTCCGCAGAAGCGGATGGAATATGCGGTAATGTAACCGCAGATGCGAAAATGACTATTTAGAGAAGGGTTTTAAAGCTCATTTTGTTCCGCGAGCTTAAGTTCATTTCCACCAATTTTGATCAACCTTGAGAGATTTTGGGCAGAAAGTGAAGGCGATTTCGACTAAGTTGATTGCAGGTGAGTTCTATGACCTAAATACATAATTTAATTGTAAAGTTAACATAAAAATTTGTGGAAATTCATCAAAAGAGGGTAAAGCTAGGGCTTGGAAATTTGGTGTTTCAAAGTGGGATTTGAAGGGTCATTTGGGCTCGGATTAGGGAGTTTTTGGTATGTATAGACTCGTGGCAAGATGAGGAATCCGATGATATTAATTTTTTGATTTTTCAAGAAGTGGGTCTGGGGCTCGGGTTTTGCAAATTTTGTGAATTTCGATATTTTTCAAGTCTTTTTGATTGGGTTATGTTCCCTTATCCTATTGTAACGTACTCATTGTGGTTTTTACCAAATTTGACGCGCAAGGAGGTGATTTGCGAGGCAAGGGCATAGCGAGCTAGGATTTTGGCCAGCTTGAGGTGAGTAATGACAGTAAATGATATTCTAAGGGTTTGAAACCCCGAATTTGCACAACGTAGTGCTATATTGAGGTGAAACATACGCTCAATGACGAGCGTGGGGTTGTTCACTATTGGGGATTGTAACTTGGCCCGTCCCATCTGATATTTTACCGCGTATTTGACTGAGCTGTTTTGTTTATCATCATGATTTGGGCTAGTTTCCATGTTTGGGGCCCCGTGCCGACTTGTAGAACCCTTAGGGGTATTATGACTAATTTTCCTCACTTTAATTATTGAAAAATTACATCCTCAGTCATGGTTTTATTTGTTTAAATAATGAGAATCGATTTTATAAGTGTAAATCCTAAATGAGGGAAATATGTGGGCTGAGACCCCTATCTTATACTATTGTGTTCTAAAATGACTTAGAGGGGTTGACAACCCAACAGTGAGGATGTTATATATATTATGGATCGCGCTGCATGCCGCAGCAAATAATTATATGGATTGGGTTGCACGCCACAGCAAACGCTTATGTGGATCGGGCTGCGCGCCGCAGCAATATTGCGCTTGGACTATAGGAGCCCCTATGGAGTCTACACCCCCACAGTTAGCGCGGGTACCCATATGGATCGGGCTGCACGTCGCAGCGAGATGTGGATCGGGCTGCACGCCGCAGCGGTTACTGTATGATATTATTCTGAGTGTGATCTGTGAGAGATTGAGCCCGAGGGGCTGTTATTGTGCGGAGCGGTTGATATAGGGCCCGCGGGGCAGTGTTACTAATTCTTAATTAAATGTTGTTTTACCTGATTCACCTGCCTTTAAAACTGAGATTTCATTTGACTTTCACTTATTTTATTGCTTTAAGTAATTTACTGCCTGATATAGAACTGCCTTATGTTGTTGTGTGTTTTCTTATCTTCGGTTATTATATATTATTATTACTCACTGGGTCGGAGTACTCACATTACTCCCTCCACCATGCGTGCAGATTCAGGATTAGCAGAGTCCGCACCTGAGCACTGATATCATTCCCAGATCAGGCAGCGAGATCGGAGCATCGAGGTAGTTGTTGACGTTCGCAGCCCCTTGACTCCCTTATTTTATGCTATTTCAGTTATTCCAGACTTTTGTATCAGATATTCTGTTTTGTAGACTTTTTGAAATTCTGTAGTAGCTCATGACTTGTGACACCACGATTTGGGTTGTGTCGGGATGTTTTCCCTCGTATTTATTGCTATTTCCGCATTTATTGATATGTTAAGCATGTGATAGAATTGTAAATGTTAATTAATTGTTTCAAAAGAGGTGTTGGCATTGTTCTGGATGGTTTTGTCTTCACGAGAGGCGCTATCACGACCGGTTTGGGAATTGGGTCTTGACATTTCAAAGTTGAATGATTTCGAATTGAGGTGTGATTCGTCGTTTCAATATTCTTATATGTGTTTTGAGCCCTCGAGTAAGTCCATGTTATGTTATGGAACTTGTTGGTATATTTGGACGGGGTACAGAGGGGCTTGAGTGAGCTTCGAATTGATTCCGGGGCACTTTGGAAATTTTGGCTAAGGTGTATCATTGTTTGTTCTGGTGTTTCCGCATCTGCGGAAGTATGGCGCCGATGCGGACAGTTGATCATAGAAGCAAGGTTTTGCGACATGTTTAGCCTCACACCTGCGAGTGCGTAGGAGCGGATATGGTTCCGCTGGTGCGAGGGGTCTCTTGGTGAGTTGAGGTCGCAGAAATGAAATGGTGTCCGCAGATGCGACATTTTGATCGCAAATGCGGAAATTGCTGGGCAGAAGCTATAAAATCGAGGTTTTGGTTATTTCTTCATATTTTGAGATGTGGGACTCGGATTGAGGTAATTTTTAGAGCAATTTTCATCACAAGGATTGGGGTAAGTGTTCTATACTCAGTTTGATTATATTTCATGAATCTAAATTCATTTTTGGCAATCGGTTGATGAATTTAAAGAGGAAATTGGGGGGTTTGGCCTAAAGTTTTATAATACAAACTTTTGAGTTTTGAACACCGATTTGGAGTCAGATTTGAGTGAAGCTAGTATAATTGGACTCGTAATTGAATGGGTTATCGGACATTATGAGTTTTGTCGAGTTTCAAGGCGTGGGCCCTAGTGTGATTTTTGGCCGAATTTGGGATTTGAGTTAGGATTTGATCTGTATCATTTGTAATTGCTTCTTTGGGCATCATCTGATGTATTTGAGTTGGTTTTGACTAGGGTTAAGTCGTTTGGAGTTCTCTATGCACGTGATGGTGTTCTTCGAGCATCGCTTGGCTTGCTCGGTGTCGAAATCGGCTTGTTTAAGATAAGTAACTCTTCTAAACATAGTATTAAGGATATGAAACCCCGAATAATATGCTATGTGATTGGTGTTGAGGTGACATACATGCTAGGTGATGGGCGTGTGGGCGTGCACCCTGTGAGTTGTGACTTCGTTGTTTCCAGGGCACTGTTTAGTTGACCACTTTGTTGATACTTGTATTTTTCTCCATGTGATAAAGTAATTGAGTTGTAAATTATGTTAAATATCATGTTTAGGCTTTATGTTGATATTGTTGGGACCCCTAGCGGTCATTTCTTGTTGTCATCTCATTGATTTCATTGATATTTTATACTCAGTCACATTCATGCATTCATATCATACCTTAGTCTTAATTGTCACTTGTTGATACATCATATCTATCACGACCCAAATCGATGGGTCGCGATGAGCGCCTGGTGCCTTACTCAACCGAGTACCAACGTTACATATCCCTCTTATCGTAATATTATTTACAAATGAGCCAGACGGGTCATCATGGGATAACCAGAATAAACATAAGGGAATACTCAATATACGATGACCCAACCTGATATAAAAACTTACGCATGTGAGATACGGGCCGATACGACCAAAATGATCACTCGTTCACTGAACGTAGGCCAACAAGGCCATATAATATTTTTTATACACGATATATGTCTACAAACCTCTAAGATTATATAAATATCATAAAGGTCGGGATAGAGCCCCGCCATACCAATCAATGCATGTACTAATCATACTAACCAAATAAGCAACTACGGAGCAAATGGAGCACAACAACACCTTCTACTGAGCTGATAGCCGACTTGGATGATTCTCAACTTGTCTATCGGGACCTGCGGGCTTGAACCGCAGTGTCCCCAGGCAAAAGGGACGTCAATACAAATAATGTACGAGTATGTAAGGAATGAAAATCAGTAAATAATAGACATGAGAGAAACATGAAGTAAAAGACTCAACATGTAAGTCTCGATAACTTTGTAAATTATGAAACACTTATAGTATTATGCATATGCGTATGAATGTCATGTCGTGCATAGGTACATATGTTCATAACGTCGCCAAGCCTCTGAGGGCATTCCATCATATCATCTTGGCCACTATAGGAAAAATAATCAACGTATACCAGCTGATCAGGTGGTGGTACGTACATAACGCTGTAACATTTATCCTGTATCCCATATGCATATAATATACATATATATGCGTATACAACGCCATATGGTCATGCATCAATGTACATGTAAATGAATGCAATGCATGAGAAGTACACCAATAAAATCTTTTGGAACGACATAAGACCATTATGCCTTTGAGTAATATCATGAAGTAAACTTTTTTCAACTTACATATTTTTCTGAGACCCATGAACAGATAATAGAATAATAGGACACATAGGGAATAAAGAACATAAGCATCTCTCGCATTTCTACGAATAGAATCATTTATTGAAGTTGTGCATTTGCTCGTTTCATTTGTGTCGTATAGATCATGCCAAAAGAATGAAGGGATAGCCTTAACATACCTTATCCGATTCTATTTATAATCCCCTCCAAAACACGTTGATTGCGACAAAACATGAGATGGCGGATCGAAGTAGGGGAAAATTTTTATGATATTTTTTGAGAGAGATTGCACCGTACTCCCTTAAAATCGCAAAATTCCGTTGCTATAACACACGTTGTCTCGTATGATCTTTTATTTTTTTTTTGTATAAAAACCACGTTGCTAACATTGTAAGGGGTCATAGAGATCCTTGAATTCCATCCGTTACTTTGTAGTCTTGTATGAATTTGATGAAGTAACTCACGTTGCCTTGCCAAAATTTATATCATACTTGCTGAAGCTTAATTTTCTCACTTTCTAGAGATATAAGTATTCTTAAAATATGTGAGAAATTTCATAGTGAATTTAGAAAGGTTATCTTTAACCTTTAGGTGGGCCCCAGTTTAGGGGGGTGACTAAGCCACCAATTTCTCATAAGGTGCCATCTTGAAGTGTGAATTAAGAGTCACATAATTAAGCCTTAGCTTGCTTCCACGTTTGAGATGGTGTTCCCACTTAATCTTAACCACCAAACACCTTAATTAATTGTTAATCTTCCCCAAAAATTTCCAATTAACCAAATATCTAATTCATTAAGAATTATCTCAAAATACATAAAATACTACTTACTTTTAATACACTTTATACACCTTACTATTATGGTTCTGTAGAACCTTGTATGATACTAATTCATAAGTACCGGGTATTTTAGCTCGGGTCATATTTTATCCCAAAATATTAAATTTCGACGAAAATTCTATAACAACCCGGCCGATCGTTTTATGAGTTTCAGTCCCATTCTCCTCATTTCTGCTTTCTTATGTGTTGTCCAGCTTCATTTCATCATATCATGTTGGTTGGTTTAGGTTTGGAGTAGTTTTGAAGTGATATGAGACACTTAGTCTCTTGAGTTGGCCATTCAGTTGGAAAAGTCAACGGGAGTTGACTTATGAATAAACGATCTCGGAATTTGATTTTTATGGTTCGGATTGCTTTGTTAGGTGATTTGAGACTTAGGAGCTTGATCGGAGTATAATTTAGAGGTCCTTGGTAGATTTAGGCTTGAATTGGCGAAATTGAAATTTTGGTATTTTCCGGTTGGTAGTGAAAATTTTGATATCAGGATTGGAATGGAATTTCGAAAATTGGACTAGGTCCGTTATGTTATTTTTGATGTGTGTACAAAATTTTAGGTCATTCAGATAAAGTTTGATAGTTTTTTTGGTCGATTGCACAATTCGGAAGTTTTGGAATCCTTAGGCTTGAATCCGAGGGTGACTTGGTATTTTCTTATTGTTTTGAGTGTTCCGAGGATTGGTATGAGTTGGAATGACGATATGTGACTTGTTCGTACTTTTGGTTGAGGTCCTGAGGACCTTGGGATGATTTCGGAAGGTTGTTGGAAAGTTTGGACTTGATTTGGAGCAGTTGAACTTGTAGTGTTATGTCATAACTGCACCTGCGAATTGTGGACCATAGGTGCGAGCCACAGAAGCGGACGAGAGACCGCAGAAGTGACAAGGTCACAAGAGCAAGGTTTTGGACTGCATCTGCGAGCCGCAGGTGCGAGACTTGGGTCACAGGTGCTATGTCTGTGATGTTTACTGCTGGTGCGGCCCGCAAGTGCGATATTTTTCCCTCAGATTCGGAAATTGCTGGGCAGAAAGTATATAAGTTCCCCTTCGCGAAATTTATCCCATTCCACCATTTTATATGTTGGGATTGAAGCTTTTGGAGGGTTTTGAAGAGGAAATCAAGGGGAATCATATTGAGGTAAGATTTTTGAACCTAATACTTATATCTATGGTAAATTTCAGTGGATTAAACATGGAAATGTATGAGATTAAGGGTGAAAAACTGAGAAATAGAGCTTGAAATTGTAGAGGTAAAATTGGGAATTTGAGAGACCATCTGAGGTCTGATTTTGTTGTTCATGGTATGTATGGACTCGTGGGGGGATAAGGATTCTATTGATGTAATTTTTATTAGATTTCGAGAGGTGGGCCCAGGGGTCGGGTTTGACCAATTTCTGAATTTTTGATGTAACTTGATTATTTTTTGTGGGTTTTGTTCCCTTAGAGTATATTGATGTTATGATTCTGATTTTGGATAGATTCGAGGCACGTTGAGGCCGATTCGAAGGCAAGGGCGTCGCGGAGTAGGATTTTATCTGGTTTGAGGTAAATCTAGACTTGAGGGTATGAAACCCCAAAATTCTGTGCTGTTTTGATAAATGAGGTAACGCACATACTAGTGACAGGTGTGTGGGCGTCACCGGTAAAGATTGAGACTTGGCCCGTCTCGCGGCGAGTGTAGAGTTGCATATTTTGATAAAATTTATATAATATCCATGTGTTTTAGAAATATATCTGTTAATTTGGGATTGAATGCCATGTTTGGGGCCTTATGTTGAACTATTTAGATCCTTAGGGGTATTTTACTACTTTCATCACGCCGTTTTGATTTGAAAGCATACCCTCAGGCATGATTTTACCTGATTATTGTTGATTCAATTTCATTACTCTACTTTTAAATATATGAAAACTGTTTGGGCTGAGTTCCCTAATTTTTACTGGAATGTGGTCGTGAGGTTAATGACTGAGAGAGAGAGGTCGAGGACCTGATGGTGAGGATTATATATATATATATATATATATATATATATATATATATATATATATATATATATATATATATATATATATATATATATATATATATATATATATGGATCGGGTTGAACGCAGCAGCGATATATTGGATTGGGCTGCACGCCGCAGTGATATAGCACCCCTACAGAGTCTGTACACCCCCAGTGAGCGTAGTCGACTATATATATTACGGATCGGGTTGCATGCCGCAATGGTGTTTATTATAATATATCTATTGAGCGGGAGTGCTGAGTGTGAGTACTGCTTGACGAAAGTTGAGTCACGAGTGACTAAGAAGCTTGCCCGAAGGACTATACTTATGAGTGATACTTTGCCCGAGGGGCTTGTTTATGAGATCTTCTATTTTCACTCTTCTTTTATACTGAGCATGTACTGGAAAAAAAATGTTGAATAAATATTTTAAAGGATTTTCATTGAAACTGGAGTTTTTAAGCGATAATTGGCTGTTGAACTGCAAATTTTGACTTTGATATTTCTGTTGAGATTCTTGATAAGTATGCATATGATTTTTAAATATTCGTTACAACACTCTGACTTTATTTTCTTTGGTTGCTTACTGAGTTGGCGAACTCACGTTACTCCCTGCACCTTCTGTGCATATCCAGGTACCAGAGCATCCGAGTGAGAGCTTTCAGTAGTTTCTGTGTATTTCCGAAGTTAGCAAGATAGTTGCACGGCGTTCGCAACCCTTCCTTTCTCCTTCCTATCCTAGTACTTTATAATTCAAACTTGTTTTGTATTTAGCAGATAATATTGAGTTGTACTTAGTGGCTTATGACTAGTGACACTAGATTTCGGGATGTGTTGATGTATTTTTGTACTTATTTCCACACATTTATTTCGATATATATTAAAAATGAAAGATTTGAGACTTAATGTGTTCTAGAAAAATGAATTTATGAAAAGAACTCGAAGTGGTAAATGATGAATTGGCTTGCCCAGTACCGTGATAGGCGACATCACGACCAGGGTGGTTTGGGTCGTGACAAATTTATTTTCTTCGATTTGCTTACCTTCTTACCTTCACGAATTTACTCATCACTTATTTAAAATAGCATAGTGCTTACAATCTCCAAATAGTTTTGTCCTTGAACTGAGATAAATTATCTTACGATAATTTCACGACTACAGGGTGTAACATCATCGTAATGTAATACTGCAGGGCGTAACATCATAGTAATATAATATTGCAAGGCATAACATCATCGTAATATAATATTGCATGGTGTGACATCATTGCAATATAATACTGCAGGGCGTAACATCATTCCCCCATTTGGAACATTCGTCCAAAGAATGTTGACTGATGCACTTATCATTCTCATAACCCATAGCTCTTGCGAATACTTTAATATTCTCCTTTCCAATTGTTCTTTGAATAAATCCAAAGTCGCAGGCATTCCCCTCTTTAAGACTGTTTCTCGCACTACGACTTATAGTCGGAATCTTTCTAATCTCGTAACTGTTTCTACCTTCTATTATGCAGCTCGTACTACTCTAACTTTGTATGTGCGCCTATGAGATGCTTCTCTCCTCTTTCCTCCAGCTCTTAGCCAATCTTTAGGCCTTACTTTGTGAACATATATAAAGTTATGTCAAGTTGTCCCTCGGGTCGTCATTAGCTTTACCACATCAAAGTAGGCCATACTATACCATAATTCTTACTTCGATATATTGTTACTAAGGTCTGCAACCAAACTCCAGGTTACTCTCTTTGCTTATCCTATATACATAAGCTAAGTCTTTTAACGCTTCTTCATCACTGTTCATCTTAAGGCTGATTGCCTAATCTCATCTCGTACTTTGTATCTTTTATCCATTTATTTTCGATTCACCTCAATGTTAATCTACAATCATCCATTGATAACTTGAAACTTCTTAGGTAATACATTGCCACTAGGGCTTATGTTGCATTGAGGAATAATTGAAGTGATTTTTCTAATTCGCTTAGGGGCAATACTGTATTTCAATAATTGTATTTTATAGCATCCCAGTGTTATTTACCTTACATGGGTATTTTAATTCTGAACAATTCATGAAATCCTCTTCAAATCATTACTCATGCAAAGGCCCGAACGTCAGCCTTTATCTGTCAAAATTGCACCCTCATTCTACTTGTGAGCACGTGATTTTTACCCTAAGCAAATTATTCCAAAAATATCAAATAAAATAATTTTTATAATGTTAAGAAGTATATTGCTTCCTTTTATTAATTAGCTACATAATAACTCATAATTAAAATACAAAAAAATATTTATGCTTTAAGATTCACATTTTTCATTTTAGTAGTATTAACGTATTTTCAAAAATAATATAAGAAAATCATAAAAATTAGTTCATTTTAGTTTTGAGTGCTTTAATTAAAAAAAACTACTACAAGTTGATTAGTAAAATAATTTTGGAGTTTGATTAGGGTAATTTTTAATTTTTATCCGCAAAAGAAAAAATAATAATAACAAAATACAAATGTTTTATACATATGTATAACATTTTGGGCCCACAAACATTTTCAGGAACACCCAGCCCACACATTTTAACCCAAGCCTCACATCCAGCCCTGATTTCAAAACGACGTCGTTCCGTCGCCTTTAATCCAGGCCGTTGAA
>MU736179.1:0-20039 GCA_026770625.1 Nicotiana glauca
TGCTAAAAACATGGAAATAAATGCCTCTGTTCTCCAGGCGGTCTCTTGATTGCTAAAAACATGAAATAAATAACTATGTTCTCCAGGCGGGCTCCTGATTGCTAAAATCTTGAAATAAATGACTCGGTTCCCCAGGCGGGATCCTGATTGCTAAAAACTTGGTAATAAATGCCTCTTTTCTCTAGGCGGTCTCCTGATTTCTAAAAACGTGAAATAAATAGCTCAGCTCTCCAGGCAGGCCCCTGATTGCTAAAAACTTGAAATAAATGCCTCTGTTCTCCAAGTGGTCTCCTGATTGCTAAATACTCGAAATAAATGCCTATGTTCTCCATGCAGGCTCCTGATTGCTAAAAACTCGAAATAAATGCCTTTTTTCCCATGCGGGCTCCTCATTGCTAAATACTTAGAAATAAATGCCTTTGTTTTCCAAGCGGGCTCCTGATTGCTAAAAACGTGAAATAAATACCTATGTTCTCCAGGTGGGCTCCTAATTGCTAAAAACTTTAAATAAAAGTTTTTGTTCTCCAGGTGGTCTCCTGATTGCTAAAAACGTGAAATAAATACCTATGTTCTCCAGGCGGGATCCTAATTGCTAGAAACTTGAAATAAATGCCTCTGTTCTCCAAGCAGGCTCCTGATTGCTAAAAACTTTAAATAAATGCCTCTGTTCTCCAGGTGGGCTCCTAATTGCTAAAAAACTTCAAATAAAAGTCTCTGTTTTCCAGGCGGTCATGATTGCTAAAAACATGAAATAAATGCCTCTATTCTCCAAGCGGGCTCCTGATTGCTAAAAACTTGAAATAAATTCCTCTGTTCTCTAGGCGGGCTCCTGATTGATAAAAACATAAAATAAATTCCTCCGTTCTCCAGACGGGCTCCTAATTGCTAAAAACTCTATGTAAATGCCTCTGTTCTCCGGGCGAGCTCCTGATTGCTAAAAACTTTGAAATAAATGCCTCTGTTCTCCAGGCGGGCTCCTGATTTGTAAAAACTTGAAATAAATGCCTCTGTTCTCCAGGCGGGCTCCTGATTGCTAAAAACTTGAAATAAACTCCTCTGTTCTCTAGGCGGGCTCCTGATTGCTAAAAACATGAAATAAATTCCTCTGTTCTCCAGGCAGGGTCCTAATAGCTAAAAACTCGAAATAAATGCCTATTTTCTCCAGGCAGGCTAATGATTGCTAAAAACTCGAAGTAAATGCCTCTGTTCCATAAGCGGGCTCCTCATTGCTAAAAACTTGAAGTAAATGCCTCTGTTCTCCAGGCGAGCTCCTGATTGCTAAAAACTTGTAAGTAAATGCCTCTGTTCTCCAGGCAGGCTAATGATTGCTAAAAACTCGAAGTAATTGCCTCTGTTCCATAAGCGGGCTCCTCATTGCTAAAAACTTGAAGTAAATGCCTCTGTTCTCCAGGCGGTCATGATTGCTAAAAACTTGAAATAAATGCCTCTGTTCTCCAAGCGGGCTCCTGATTGCTAAAAACTTGAAATAAATTCCTCTGTTCTCTAGGCGGGCTCCTGATTGATAAAAACAAGAAATAAATTCCTCTGTTCTCCAGGCGGGCTCCTAATTGCTAAAAACTCGAAATAAATGCCTTTGTTCTCCGGGCGAGCTCCTGATTGCTAAAAACTTGGAAATAAATGCCTCTGTTCTCCAGGCGGGCTCCTAATTGCTAAAAACTCGAAATAAAGGCCTCTGTTCTCCAGGCGAGCTCCTGATTGCTAAAAACTTGGAAATAAATGCCTCTATTCTCCAGGCGGTCTCTTGATTGCTAAAAACGTGAAATAAATACCTCTGTTCTCCAGGCAGGCTCCTGATTGCTAAAATCTTGAAATAAATGACTCGGTTCTCCAGGCGGGATCCTGATTGGTAAAAACTTGGAAATAAATGCCTCTATTCTCCATGCGGTCACCTGATTTCTAAAAACGTGAAAAAAATACCTCAATTCTCCAGGCGGGCCCCTGATTGCTAAAAACTCAAAATAAATGCCTTTGTTCTCCAGGCGGTCTCCTGATTGCTCAAAACTTGAAGTAAATGCCTTTGTTCTCCAGGCGAGCTCCTGATTTCTAAAAACTTGGAAATAAATGCCTCTGTTCTCCAAACCGGCTCTTGATTTCTAAAAACTTGAAATAAATGCCTTTGTTCTCCAAGCGGGCTCCTGATTGCTAAAAACTCAAAATAAATGCCTTTGTTCCCAAGCGGGCTCCTCATTGCTAAAATAATAGAAATAAATGCCTCTGTTCTCCAAGCGTGCTCCTGATTGCTAAAAATGTGAAATAAATACCTCTGTTCTCTTGGCGGACTCCTGATTTCTAATAACATGAAATAAAAGTCTCTGTTCTCCATGCGGGCTCCTGATTGCTAAAAACGTGAAATAAATACCTCTGTTCTCCAGGCGGGCTCCTAATTGCTAAAAACTCGAAATAAATGCCTCTGTTCTCCTGGCGGTCTCCTGATTGCTAAAAACTTAAAATAAATGCCTCTGTTCTCTAGGCGGTCTCCTGATTGCTAAAAACATGAAATAAATGCCTCTGTTCTCCAGGCGGTTTCCCGATTGCTAAAGACTCGAAATAAATGCCTCAGTTCTCCAGGCGGTCTCCTGATTGCTAAAAATTTGAAATAAATGCCTCTGTTCTCCAGGCGGTCTCCTGATTGCTAAAGACTCGAAATAAATGCCTCTGTTCTCCAGGCAGGGTCCTAATTGCTAAAAACTAGAAATAAATGTCTTTGTTCTCCAGGCGGGCTCCTGATTGCTAAAAACATGAAATAAATGCCTTTGTTCTCCAAGCAGGCTCCTGATTGCTAAAAACTTGTAGAAATGCCTCTGTTCTCCAGGCGGTCTCCTGATTGCTAAAAACTCGAAATAAACGCCTCCGTTCCCCAAGCGGGCTCCTCATTGCTAAAAACTTGAAGTAAATGCCCCTCTTCTCCAAGCGGGCTGCTAATTGCTAAAAACTTGAAATAAATCCCTATGTTCTCCAGGCAGGCTCCTGATTGCTAAGAACTTGAAATAAATGCCTACGTTCTCCAGGCAGGCTCCTGATTGCTAAAAACTCGAAACAAATGCCTTAGTTCCCCAAGCGGGCTCCTCATTGCTAAAAATTTAGAAATAAATGCCTCTGTTCTCCAAGCGGGCTCCAGATTGCTAAAAACGTGAAATAAATACCTCTGTTCTCTAGGCGGACTCCTGATTTCTAATAACATGAAATAAAAGTCTGTGTTCTCCAGGCGGGCTCCTGATTGCTAAAAACGTGTAATAAATACTTCTGTTCTCTAGGCGGGCTCCTAATTTCTAAAAACTCGAAATAAATGCCTCTGTTCTCCAGGCGGTCTCCTAATTGCTAAAAACTTGAAATAAATGCCTCTATTCTCCAGGTGGTCTCCTGATTGCTAAACACTCGAAATAAATGCCTCTATTCTCCAGGCAGGGTCCTAATTGCTAAAAACTAGAAATAAATGGCTTTGTTCTCCAGGCGGGCTCCTAATTGCTAAAAACATGAAATAAATGCCTCTGTTCTCCAAGCAGGCTCCTGATTGCTAAAAACTTGAAATAAATACCTCTGTTCTCCAGGAGGTCTCCCGATTGCTAAATACTCGAAATAAATGCCTATGTTCTCTATGCAGGCTCCTGATTGCTAAAAACTCAAAATAAATGCCTTTGTTCCCAAGCGTGCTCCTCATTGCTAAAAACATAGAAATAAATGCCTCTGTTCTCCAAGCGGGCTCCTTATTGCTAAAAACGTGAAATAAATACCGATGTTCTCCAGGTGGGCTCCTAATTGCTAAAAACTTTAAATAAAAGTTTTTGTTCTCCAGGTGGTCTCCTGATTGCTAAAAACGTGAAATAAATACCTATGTTCTCCAGGCGGGCTCCTAATTCCTAGAAACTTGAAATAAATGTCTCTGTTCTCCAAGCGGGTTCCTGATTGCTAAAAACTTTAAATAAATACCTCTATTCTCCAGGTGGGCTCCTAATTGCTAAAAACTTCAAATAAAAGTCTTTGTTCTCCAGGCGGTCATGATTGCTAAAAACTTGAAATAAATGCCTCTGTTCTCCAAGAGGGCTCCTGATTGCTAAAAACTTGAAATAAATTCCTCTGTTCTCTAGGCGGACTCCTGATTGATAAAAACATGAAATAAATTCCTCTGTTCTCCAGGCGGGCTCCTAATTGCTAAAAACTTCAAATAAAAGTCTTTGTTCTCCAGGCGGTCATGATTGCTAAAAACATGAAATAAATGCCTCTGTTCTCCAAGCAGGCTCCTGATTGCTAAAAACTTGAAATAAATGCCTCTGTTCTCCAAGCAGGCTCCTGATTGCTAAAAACTTGAAATAAATGCCTCTGTTTTCCAGGAGGTCTCCCGATTGCTAAATACTCGAAATAAATACCTATGTTCTCCATGCAGGCTTCTGATTTCTAAAAACTCGAAATAAATGCCTTTGTTCCCAAGCGGGCTCCTCATTGCTAAAAACTTAGAAATAAATGCCTCTGTTCTCCAAGCGGGCTCCTGATTGCTAAAAACGTGAAATAAATACCGATGTTCTCCAGGTGGGCTCCTAATTGCTAAAAACTTTAAATAAAAGTTTTTGTTCTCCAGGTGGTCTCCTGATGGCTAAAAACGTGAAATAAATACCTATGTTCTCCAGGCGGGCTCCTAATTCCTAGAAACTTGAAATAAATGCCTCTGTTCTCCAAGCGGGCTCCTGATTGCTAAAAACTTTAAATAAATGCCTCTGTTCTCCAGGTGGGCTCATAATTGCTAAAAACTTCAAATAAAAGTCTCTGTTCTCCAGGCGGTCATCATTGCTAAAAACTTGAAATTAATGCCTCTGTTCTCCAAGCGGGCTCCTGATTGCTAAAAACTTGAAATAAATTCCTCTGTTCTATAGGCGGGCTCCTGATTGATAAAAACATGAAATAAATTCCTCTGTTGTCCAGGCGGGCTCCTAATTGCTAAAAACTCGAAATAAATGCCTCTGTTCTCCAGGCGAGCTCCTGATTGCTAAAAACTCGGAAATCAATGCCTCTGTTCTCCAGGCAGTCTCTTGATTGCTAAAAACGTGAAATAAATACCTCTATTCCCCAGGCGGGCTCCTGATTGCTAAAATCTTGAAATAAATGACCCGGTTCTCCAGGCGGGATCCTGATTGCTAAAAACATGGAAATAAATGCCTCTATTCTCCATGCGTACACCTGATTTCTAAAAACGTGAAAAAAATACCTCAGTTCTCCAGGCGGGCCCCTGATTGCTAAAAACTCAAAATAAATGCCTTTGTTCTCCAGGCGGTCTCCTGACTGCTAAAGACTCGAAATAAATGCCTCTGTTCTCCAGGCGGGCTCCTAATTGCTAAAAACCTGAAATAAATGCCTATGTTCTCCAAGCAGGCTCCTGATTGCTAAAAACTCAAAATAAATGCCTTTGTGCTCCAGGCGGTCTCCTGATTGCTCAAAACCTGAAGTAAATGCCTTTGTTCTCCAGGCGGTCTCCTGACTGCTAAAGACTCGAAATAAATGCCTCTGTTCTCCAGGCGGGCTCCTAATTGCTAAAAACCTGAAATAAATGCCTATGTTCTCCAAGCAGGCTCCTGATTGCTAAAAACTCAAAATAAATGCCTTTGTGCTCCAGGCGGTCTCCTGATTGCTCAAAACCTGAAGTAAATGCCTTTGTTCTCCAGGCGGTCTCCTGACTGCTAAAGACTCGAAATAAATGCCTCTGTTCTCCAGGCGGGCTCCTAATTGCTAAAAACCTGAAATAAATGCCTATGTTCTCCAAGCAGGCTCCTGATTGCTAAAAACTCAAAATAAATGCCTTTGTGCTCCAGGCGGTCTCCTGATTGCTCAAAACCTGAAGTAAATGCCTTTGTTCTCCAGGCGGTCTCCTGACTGCTAAAGACTCGAAATAAATGCCTCTGTTCTCCAGGCGGGCTCCTAATTGCTAAAAACCTGAAATAAATGCCTATGTTCTCCAAGCAGGCTCCTGATTGCTAAAAACTCAAAATAAATGCCTTTGTGCTCCAGGCGGTCTCCTGATTGCTCAAAACCTGAAGTAAATGCCTTTGTTCTCCAGGCGGTCTCCTGACTGCTAAAGACTCGAAATAAATGCCTCTGTTCTCCAGGCGGGCTCCTAATTGCTAAAAACCTGAAATAAATGCCTATGTTCTCCAAGCAGGCTCCTGATTGCTAAAAACTCAAAATAAATGCCTTTGTGCTCCAGGCGGTCTCCTGATTGCTCAAAACCTGAAGTAAATGCCTTTGTTCTCCAGGCGGTCTCCTGACTGCTAAAGACTCGAAATAAATGCCTCTGTTCTCCAGGCGGGCTCCTAATTGCTAAAAACCTGAAATAAATGCCTATGTTCTCCAAGCAGGCTCCTGATTGCTAAAAACTCAAAATAAATGCCTTTGTGCTCCAGGCGGTCTCCTGATTGCTCAAAACCTGAAGTAAATGCCTTTGTTCTCCAGGCGGTCTCCTGACTGCTAAAGACTCGAAATAAATGCCTCTGTTCTCCAGGCGGGCTCCTAATTGCTAAAAACCTGAAATAAATGCCTATGTTCTCCAAGCAGGCTCCTGATTGCTAAAAACTCAAAATAAATGCCTTTGTGCTCCAGGCGGTCTCCTGATTGCTCAAAACCTGAAGTAAATGCCTTTGTTCTCCAGGCGGTCTCCTGACTGCTAAAGACTCGAAATAAATGCCTCTGTTCTCCAGGCGGGCTCCTAATTGCTAAAAACCTGAAATAAATGCCTATGTTCTCCAAGCAGGCTCCTGATTGCTAAAAACTCAAAATAAATGCCTTTGTGCTCCAGGCGGTCTCCTGATTGCTCAAAACCTGAAGTAAATGCCTTTGTTCTCCAGGCGGTCTCCTGACTGCTAAAGACTCGAAATAAATGCCTCTGTTCTCCAGGCGGGCTCCTAATTGCTAAAAACCTGAAATAAATGCCTATGTTCTCCAAGCAGGCTCCTGATTGCTAAAAACTCAAAATAAATGCCTTTGTGCTCCAGGCGGTCTCCTGATTGCTCAAAACCTGAAGTAAATGCCTTTGTTCTCCAGGCGGTCTCCTGACTGCTAAAGACTCGAAATAAATGCCTCTGTTCTCCAGGCGGGCTCCTAATTGCTAAAAACCTGAAATAAATGCCTATGTTCTCCAAGCAGGCTCCTGATTGCTAAAAACTCAAAATAAATGCCTTTGTGCTCCAGGCGGTCTCCTGATTGCTCAAAACCTGAAGTAAATGCCTTTGTTCTCCAGGCGGTCTCCTGACTGCTAAAGACTCGAAATAAATGCCTCTGTTCTCCAGGCGGGCTCCTAATTGCTAAAAACCTGAAATAAATGCCTATGTTCTCCAAGCAGGCTCCTGATTGCTAAAAACTCAAAATAAATGCCTTTGTGCTCCAGGCGGTCTCCTGATTGCTCAAAACCTGAAGTAAATGCCTTTGTTCTCCAGGCGGTCTCCTGACTGCTAAAGACTCGAAATAAATGCCTCTGTTCTCCAGGCGGGCTCCTAATTGCTAAAAACCTGAAATAAATGCCTATGTTCTCCAAGCAGGCTCCTGATTGCTAAAAACTCAAAATAAATGCCTTTGTGCTCCAGGCGGTCTCCTGATTGCTCAAAACCTGAAGTAAATGCCTTTGTTCTCCAGGCGGTCTCCTGACTGCTAAAGACTCGAAATAAATGCCTCTGTTCTCCAGGCGGGCTCCTAATTGCTAAAAACCTGAAATAAATGCCTATGTTCTCCAAGCAGGCTCCTGATTGCTAAAAACTCAAAATAAATGCCTTTGTGCTCCAGGCGGTCTCCTGATTGCTCAAAACCTGAAGTAAATGCCTTTGTTCTCCAGGCGGTCTCCTGACTGCTAAAGACTCGAAATAAATGCCTCTGTTCTCCAGGCGGGCTCCTAATTGCTAAAAACCTGAAATAAATGCCTATGTTCTCCAAGCAGGCTCCTGATTGCTAAAAACTCAAAATAAATGCCTTTGTGCTCCAGGCGGTCTCCTGATTGCTCAAAACCTGAAGTAAATGCCTTTGTTCTCCAGGCGGTCTCCTGACTGCTAAAGACTCGAAATAAATGCCTCTGTTCTCCAGGCGGGCTCCTAATTGCTAAAAACCTGAAATAAATGCCTATGTTCTCCAAGCAGGCTCCTGATTGCTAAAAACTCAAAATAAATGCCTTTGTGCTCCAGGCGGTCTCCTGATTGCTCAAAACCTGAAGTAAATGCCTTTGTTCTCCAGGCGGTCTCCTGACTGCTAAAGACTCGAAATAAATGCCTCTGTTCTCCAGGCGGGCTCCTAATTGCTAAAAACCTGAAATAAATGCCTATGTTCTCCAAGCAGGCTCCTGATTGCTAAAAACTCAAAATAAATGCCTTTGTGCTCCAGGCGGTCTCCTGATTGCTCAAAACCTGAAGTAAATGCCTTTGTTCTCCAGGCGGTCTCCTGACTGCTAAAGACTCGAAATAAATGCCTCTGTTCTCCAGGCGGGCTCCTGATTGCTAAAAACGTGAAATAAATACCGATGTTCTCCAGGTGGGCTCCTAATTGCTAAAAACTTTAAATAAAAGTTTTTGTTCTCCAGGTGGTCTCCTAATTGCTAAAAACGTGAAATAAATACCTATGTTCTCCAAGCGGGCTCCTAATTCCTAGAAACTTGAAATAAATGCCTCTGTTCTCCAAGCGGGCTCCTGATTGCTAAAAACTCGAAATAAATGCTTCTGTTCTCCAAGCGAGCTCCTGATTGCTAAAAACGTGAAATAAATACTTCTGTTCTCCAGGCGGGCCCCTGACTACTAAAAACTCAAAATAAATGCCTCTGGTCTCTAGGAGGGCTCCCGATTGCTAAATACTCGAAATAAATGCTTCTGTTCTCCAAGCGAGCTCCTGATTGCTAAAAACGTGAAATAAATACTTCTGTTCTCCAGGCGGGCCCCTGACTACTAAAAACTCAAAATAAATGCCTCTGGTCTCTAGGAGGGCTCCCGATTGCTAAATACTCGAAATAAATGCTTCTGTTCTCCAAGCGAGCTCCTGATTGCTAAAAACGTGAAATAAATACTTCTGTTCTCCAGGCGGGCTCCTAATTGCTAAAAACTCGAAATAAATGCTTCTGTTCTCCAAGCGAGCTCCTGATTGCTAAAAACTTGGAAATAAATGCCTCTGTTCTCCAGGCGGTCTCTTGATTGCTAAAGACGTGAAATAAATACCTCAGTTCTCCAGGCGGGCTCCTGATTGCTAAAATCTTGAAATAAATGACTCGGTTCTCCAGGCGGGATCCTGATTGCTAAAAACATGGAAACAAATGCCTATGTTCTCCATGCGGTCACCTGATTTCTAAAACGTGAAAAAAATACCTCAGTTCTCCAGGCGGGCCCCTGATTACTAAAAACTCAAAATAAATGCCTCTGTTCTCCAGGCGGTCTCCTGATTGCTCAAAACATGAAGTAAATGCCTTTGTTCTCCAGGTGAGCTCCTGATTTCTAAAAACTTGGAAATAAATGCCTCTGTTCTCCAAGCGGGCTCCTGATTGCTAAAAACTTGAAATAAATACCTCTGTTCTCCAAGCAGGCTCCTGATTGCTAACAACTTGAAATAAATGCCTTTGTTCCCCAAGTGGGCTCCTCATTGCTAAAATAACAGAAATAAATGCCTCTGTTCTCCAAGCGGGCTCCTGATTGCTAAAAACATGAAATAAATACCTCTGTTCTCTTGGCGGACTCCTGATTTCTAATAACATGAAATAAAAGTCTCTGTTCTGCAGGCGGGCTCCTGATTGCTAAAAACGTGAAATAAATACCTCTGTTCTCCAAGCGGGCTCCTGATATCTAAAGACTCGAAATAAATGCCTTTGTTCTCCAAGCAGGCTCCTGATTGCTAAAAACTCGAAATAAATGCCTCTGTTTCCCAAGCGGGCTCCTCATTGCTAAAAACTTGAAGTAAATGCCCCTGTTCTCCAAGCGGGCTCCTAATTGCTAAAAACTTGAAATAAATGCCTCTGTTCTCCAGGCGGGCTCCTGATTGCTAAGAACTTGAAATAAATGCCTTTTTTCTCCAGGCGAGCTCCTGATTGCTAAAAACTTGAAATGAATGCCTCTGTTCTCTAGGCGGTCTCCTGATTGCTAAAAACTCGAAAGAAATGCCTTAGTTCCCAAAGCGGGCTCCTCATTGCTAAAAACTTAGAAATAAATGCCTCTGTTCTCCAAGCGGGCTCCTGATTGCTAAAAACGTGAAATAAATACCTCTGTTCTCTAGGCGGACTCCTGATTTCTAATAACATGAAATAAAAGTCTCTGTTCTCCAGGCGGGCTCCTGATTGCTAAAAACGTGAAATAAATACCTCTGCTCTCCAAGCAGGCTCCTAATTTCTAAAAACTCGAAATAAATGCCTCTGTTCTCCAGGCGGTCTCCTGATTGCTAAAAACTTGAAATAAATGCCTCTGTTCTCCAGGCGGTCTCCTGATTGCTAAAGACTCGAAATAAATGCTTCTGTTCTCCAGGCAGGGTCATAATTGCTAAAAACTAGAAATAAATGGCTTTGTTCTCCAGGCGGGCTCCTGATTGCTAAAAACATGAAATAAATGCCTTTGTTCTCCAAGTAGGCTCTTGATTGCTAAAAACTTAAAATAAATGCCTCTGTTCTCCAGGAGGTCTCCTGATTGCTAAATACTCCAAATAAATGCCTATGTTATCCAGGCAGGCTACTGATTGCTAAAAACTCGAAATAAATGCCTTTGTTCCCAAGCGGGCTCCTCATTGCTAGAAACTTAGAAATAAATGCCTCTGTTCTCCAAGCGGGCTCCTGATTGCTAAAAACGTGAAATAAATACCTATGTTCTCCAGGTGGGCTCCTAATTGCTAAAAACTTTAAATAAAAGTTTTTGTTCTCCAAGTGGTCTCCTGATTGCTAAAAACGTGAAATAAATACCTATGTTCTCCAGGCGGGCTCCTAATTGCTAGAAACTTGAAATAAATGCCTCTGTTCTCCAGGCGGGCTCCTAATTGCTAAAAACTCGAAATAAATGCCTTTGTTCCCCAAGCGGGCTCCTCATTGAGAAAATATTAGAAATAAATGCCTCTGTTCTCCAGGCGGGCTCCTGATTGCTAAAAACTTGAAATAAATGCCTTTGTTCCCCAAGCGGGCTCCTCATTGCTAAAATATTAGAAATAAATGCCTCTGTTCTCCAGGCAGGTTCCTGATTGCTAAAAACTCGAAATAAATGTCTCTGTTCCCCAAGCGGGATCCTCATTGCTAAAAACTTGAAGTAAATGCCTCTATTCTCCAGGCGAGCTCATGATTGCTAAAAACTTGGAAATAAATTCCTTTGGTCTCCAAGCGGTCTCTTGATTGCTAAAAACGTGAAATAAATACTTCTGTTCTCCAAGCGGGCTCTTGATTACTAAAAACTTGAAATAAATTCCTCTGTTCTCTTGGCGGGCTCCTGATTGCTAAAATATGAAATAAATTCCTCTGTTCTCCATGCGGGCTCCTGATTGCTAAAAACTTGAAATAAATAACTCTGTTCTCCAGGCGGGCTCCTGATTGCTAAAAACATGAAATAAATGCCTTTGTTCTCCAGATGGGCTCCTGATTGCTAAAAACAAGAAATAAATGCCTCTGTTCTCCAGGTGGGCTCCTTATTGATAAAAACTTGAAATAAATACCTCTGTTCTCCACGCGGGCTCCTGATTGCTAAAAACTTGAAACAAATGCCTACGTTCTCCACGCGGGTTCCTGGTTGCTAAAAACTTGAAATAAATGCCTTTGTTCTCCAGGCGGTCTCCTGATTGCTAAAAACATTAAATCAATGCAGTTGTTCTCCAGGAGGGCTCTTGATTGCTAAAAACTTGAAATAAATGTCTCTGTTCTACAGGCGGGCTCCTGATTGCTAAAAACTTGAAATAAATGCCTATGTTCTCCAGGCGGTTTCCTAATTGCTTAAAACTCGAAATAAATGCCTCTGTTCTCCAGGCAGGTTCCTGATTGCTAAAAACTCCAAATAAATGACTTTGTTCCCCAAGCGGGCTCCTCATTGCTAAAAACTTGAAGTAAATACCTCTGTTCTCCAGGCGAGCTCCTGATTGCTAAAAACTTGGAAATAAATTTCTCTGTTCTCCAGGCGGTCTTGATTGCTAAAAACTTGAAATAAATGCCTCTGTTCTCCAAGCGGTCTTCTGATTGCTAAAAACATGAAATAAATTCCTCTGTTCACCAAGCGGGCTCCTCATTGCTAAAAATATAAAGTAAATGCCTCTGTTTGCCAAGCGAGCTCCTGATTGCTAAAAACTTTAAATAAATGCATCTGTTCTCCAGGCAGGCTCCTGATTGCTAAAAACTTTAAATAAAAGTCTTTGTTCTCCAGGCGGGCTCCTGATTGCTAAAAATTTGAAATAAATGCCTCTGTTCTCCAAGCGAGCTCCTGATTGCTAAAAACTTTTAATAAATGCCTCTGTTCTCTAGGCGGGCTCCTGATTACTAAAAACTTGAAATAAATGGCTCTGTTCTCAAGGGGGGCTCCTGATTGCTAAAAACATGAAATAAATGCCTCTGTTCTTCAAGCGGGCTCCTGATTGCTAAAAACTTGAAATAAATGCCTCTGTTCTCCATGCGGGCTCCTGATTGCTAAAAACTTGAAATAAATGCCTACGTTCTCCAGGCGAGCTCCTGATTGCTAAAAACTTGAAATAAATGCCACTATTCTCCAGGCGGTCTCCTGGTTGCTAAAAACTTGAAATAAATGCCTCTGTTCTCCAGGCGGGCTCCTGATTGCTAAAATTTGAAGTTAATGCCTATGTTCTCCAAGTGGGCTCCTGATTGCTACAACTTGAAATAAAGGCCTCTGTTCTCCAGGGGGGCTCCTGATTGGTAAAAACTTGAAATAAATGCCTCGGTTCTCCAGGCAGGATCCTGGTAGCTAAAAACATGGAAATAAATGCCTCTGTTCTCCAGGCGGTCTCCTGATTGCTAAAAACGTGAAATAAATACCTCTGTTCTCTAGGCGCGCCCCTGATTGCTAAAAACTCGAAATAAATGCCTTTGTTCTCTAGTCGGTGTCCTGATTGCTAAAAACTTGAAGTAAATGCCGTTGTTCTCCCGGCGAGCTCCTGATTGCTAAAAACTTGGATATAAATGCCTCTGTTCTCCAAGCGGGCTCCTGATTGCTAAAAACTTGAAATAAATGCCTCTGTTCTCCAACCGGGATCCTGATTGCTAAAACTTAAAATAAATTTCTCTGTTCTCTAGGCGGGGTCCTGATTGCTAAAAACATGAAATAAATTCCTCTGTTCTCCAGGCGGGCTCCTGGTTGCTAAAAACTTGAAATAAATGACTCTGTTCTCCAAGCGGGCTCCTGATTGCTAAAAACATGAAATAAATGCCTCAATTCTTCAGGTGGGCTCCTGATTGCTAAAAACTTTAAATGAATACAGCTGTTCTCCAGGAGGGCTCTTAATTGCTAAAAACTCAAAATAAATGCATCTGTTCTCCAGGCAGGTTCCCGATTGCTAAAAACTTGAAATCAATGCCTCTGTTCACCAAGTGGGCACCTCATTGCTAAAAACATGAAGTAAATGCCTCTGTTCTCCAGGCGAGCTCCTGATTGCTAAAAACTTGGAAATAAATGCCTCTGTTCTCCAGGCGGTCTCTTGATTGTTAAAAACGTGTAATAAATACCTTTGTTCTCTAGACGGGCTCCTGATTGCTAAAAACTTGAAATAAATTCCTCTGTTCTCTAGGTGGGCTCCTGATTGCTAAAAACATGAAATAAATTCCTCTGTTCTCCAGGCGGGCTCCTGATTGCTAAAAACTTGAAATAAATAACTTTGTTCTCCAGGCGGGCTCCTGATTGTTAAAAACTTGAAATAAATGCCTCTGTTCTCCAGGTGGGCTCCTGATTGCTAAAAACTAGAAATAAATGCCTGTGTTCTCCAGGTGGGCTCCTGATTGCTAAAAACTAGAAATAAATGCCTCTGTTCTCTACGCGGGCTCCTGATTGCTAAAAACTTGAAACAAATGCCTACGTTCTCCACGCGGGCTCCTGGCTGCTAAAAACTTGAAATAAATGCCTTTGTTCTCCAGGCGGTCTCCTGATTTCTAAAAACTTTAAATAAATGCAGTTGTTCTCCAAGAGGGCTCTTGATTGCTAAAAACTTGAAATAAATGCCTCTGTTCTCTAGGCGGGCTCCTGATTGCTAAAAACATGAAATAAATTCCTCTGTTCTCCAGGCGGGTTCTTGATTGCTAAAAACTTNGGAGGGCTCTTGATTGCTAAAAACTTGAAATAAATGCCTCTGTTCTACAGGCGGGCTCCTGATTGCTAAAAACATGAAATAAATTCCTCTGTTCTCCAGGCGGGTTCTTGATTGCTAAAAACTTGAAATAAATAACTCTGTTCTCTAGGCGGGCTCCTGATTGCTAAAAACTTGAAATAAATACCTCTGTTCTCCAGGTGGGCTCCTGATTGCTAAAAACAAGAAATAAATGCCTCTGTTCTACAGGTGGGCTCCTGATTGCTAAAAACTTGAAATGAATGCCTCTGTTCTCCACACGGGCTCCTGATTGCTAAAAACTTGAAACAAATGCCTACGTTCTCCACGTGGGCTCCAGGTTGCTAAAAACTTAAAATAAATGCCTTTGTTCTCCAGGCGGGCTCCTGATTGCTAAAACTTGAAGTAAATGCCTATGTTCTCCAGGTGGGCTCCTGATTGCTACAAGTTGAAATAAAGGCCTCTGTTCTCCAGGGGGCCTCCTGATTGCTAAAAACTTGAAATAAATGCCTCGGTTCTCCAGGCAGGATCCTGATAGCTAAAAACTTGGAAATAAATGCCTCTGTTCTCCAAGCGAGCTCCTGATTGCTAAAAACTTGGATATAACTGCCTCTGTTCTCCAAGCGGGCTCCTGATTGCTAAAAACTTGGATATAACTGCCTCTGTTCTCCAAGCGGGCTCCTGATTGCTAAAAACTTGGATATAACTGCCTCTGTTCTCCAAGCGGGCTCCTGATTGCTAAAAACTTGGATATAACTGCCTCTGTTCTCCAAGCGGGCTCCTGATTGCTAAAAACTTGGATATAACTGCCTCTGTTCTCCAAGCGGGCTCCTGATTGCTAAAAACTTGGATATAACTGCCTCTGTTCTCCAAGCGGGCTCCTGATTGCTAAAAACTTGGATATAACTGCCTCTGTTCTCCAAGCGGGCTCCTGATTGCTAAAAACTTGGATATAACTGCCTCTGTTCTCCAAGCGGGCTCCTGATTGCTAAAAACTTGGATATAACTGCCTCTGTTCTCCAAGCGGGCTCCTGATTGCTAAAAACTTGGATATAACTGCCTCTGTTCTCCAAGCGGGCTCCTGATTGCTAAAAACTTGGATATAACTGCCTCTGTTCTCCAAGCGGGCTCCTGATTGCTAAAAACTTGGATATAACTGCCTCTGTTCTCCAAGCGGGCTCCTGATTGCTAAAAACTTGGATATAACTGCCTCTGTTCTCCAAGCGGGCTCCTGATTGCTAAAAACTTGGATATAACTGCCTCTGTTCTCCAAGCGGGCTCCTGATTGCTAAAAACTTGGATATAACTGCCTCTGTTCTCCAAGCGGGCTCCTGATTGCTAAAAACTTGGATATAACTGCCTCTGTTCTCCAAGCGGGCTCCTGATTGCTAAAAACTTGGATATAACTGCCTCTGTTCTCCAAGCGGGCTCCTGATTGCTAAAAACTTGGATATAACTGCCTCTGTTCTCCAAGCGGGCTCCTGATTGCTAAAAACTTGGATATAACTGCCTCTGTTCTCCAAGCGGGCTCCTGATTGCTAAAAACTTGGATATAACTGCCTCTGTTCTCCAAGCGGGCTCCTGATTGCTAAAAACTTGGATATAACTGCCTCTGTTCTCCAAGCGGGCTCCTGATTGCTAAAAACTTGGATATAACTGCCTCTGTTCTCCAAGCGGGCTCCTGATTGCTAAAAACTTGGATATAACTGCCTCTGTTCTCCAAGCGGGCTCCTGATTGCTAAAAACTTGGATATAACTGCCTCTGTTCTCCAAGCGGGCTCCTGATTGCTAAAAACTTGGATATAACTGCCTCTGTTCTCCAAGCGGGCTCCTGATTGCTAAAAACTTGGATATAACTGCCTCTGTTCTCCAAGCGGGCTCCTGATTGCTAAAAACTTGGATATAACTGCCTCTGTTCTCCAAGCGGGCTCCTGATTGCTAAAAACTTGGATATAACTGCCTCTGTTCTCCAAGCGGGCTCCTGATTGCTAAAAACTTGGATATAACTGCCTCTGTTCTCCAAGCGGGCTCCTGATTGCTAAAAACTTGGATATAACTGCCTCTGTTCTCCAAGCGGGCTCCTGATTGCTAAAAACTTGGATATAACTGCCTCTGTTCTCCAAGCGGGCTCCTGATTGCTAAAAACTTGGATATAAATGCCTCTGTTCTCCAAGCGAGCTCCTGATTGCTAAAAACTTGAAATAAATTCCTCTGTTCTCTAGGCGGGCTCCTGATTGCTAAAAATATGAAATAAATTCCTCTGTTCTCCATGCGGGCTCCTGATTGATAAAAACTTGAAATAAATAACTCTGTTCTCCAGGCGGGCTCCTGATTGCTAAAAACTTGAAATAACTGCCTCTGTTCTCCAGGTGGGCTCCTGATTGCTAAAAACAAGAAATAAATGCCTATGTTCTCCAGGTGGGCTCCTGATTGATAAAAACTTGAAATAAATACCTCCGTTCTCCACGCAGGCTCCTGATTGCTAAAAACTTGAAAAAATGCCTACGTTCTCCACGCGGGCTCCTGGTTGCTAAAAACTTGAAATAAATGCCTTTGTTCTCCAGGCGGTCTCCTGATTGCTAAAAACTTTAAATAAATGCAGTTGTTCTCCAGGAGGGCTCTTGATTGCTAAAAACTTGAAATAAATTCCTCTGTTCTACAGGCGGGCTCCTGATTGCTAAAAACTTGAAATAAATGCCTATGTTCTCCAGGTGGTTTCCTAATTGCTTAAAACTCGAAATAAATGCCTCTGTTCTCCAGGCAGGTTCCTGATTGCTAAAAACTCGAAATAAATGACTTTGTTCCCCAAGCGGGCTCCTCATTGCTAAAAACTTGAAGTAAATGCCTCTGTTCTCCAGGCGAGCTCCTGATTGCTAAAAACTTGGAAATAAATGCCTCTGTTCTCCAGGCGGTCTTGATTGCTAAAAACTTGAAATAAATGCCTCTGTTATCCAGGCGGTCTCTTGATTGCTAAAAACGTGAAATAAATACCTCTGTTCTCCACGCGGGCTCCTGATTGCTAAGAACTTGAAATAAATGCCTATATTCTCCAGGTGGGCTCCGGATTGCAAAAAACATGAAGTAAATGCCTATGTTCTCCAGGCGGGCTCCTGATTGCTACAACTTGAAATAAATGCCTCTGTTCTCCAGGCGGGCTCCTGATTGCGAAAAACTTGGAAATAAATGCCTCTGTTCTCCAGGCGATCCTGATTGCCAAAAACTTGAAATAAATGCCTCTGTTCTCCAAGCGGGCTCCTGATTGCTAAAAACTTGAAATAAATTCCTTTGTTCTCTAGGCGGGCTCCTGATAGCTAAAAACATGAAATAAATTCCTCTGTTCTCTAGGCGGGCTCCTGATTGCTAAAAACATGAAATAAATTCCTCTGTTCTCTAAGTGGGATCCATATTGCTAAAAACTTGAAATAAATGACTCTGTTCTCCAGGCGGGCTCCTGATTGCTAAATAGTTGAAATAAATGCCTCTGTTCTCCAGGTGGGCTCCTGATTGCTAAAAACTTTAAATAAAATTCTTTGTTCTCCAGGCGGGCTCCTGATTGCTAAAAATTTGAAATAAATGACTCTGTTTTCCAAGCGGGCTCCTAATTGCTAAAAACTTTAAATAATTACCTCTATTCTCTAGGCGGGCTCCTGATTGCTAAAAACTTGAAATAAATGGCTATGTTCTCCAGGAGGGATCCTAATTGCTAAAAACTTGAAATAAAAGACTCTGTTTTCCAGGCGGGCTCCTGATTGCTAAAAACTTGAAATAAATGCCTCTGTTCTCCAGGCGGGCTCCTGGTTGCTAAAAATTTGAAATAAATGCCTCTGTTCACCAGGTAGGCTCCTGATTGCTAAAAATTTGAAATAAATGGCTCTGTTCTCTAGGCGGGCTCCTGATTGCTAAAAACATGAAATAAATGCCTCTGTCCTCTAGGCGGGCTCTTGATTGCTAAAAACATGAAATAAATGCCTATGTTCTCCAGGCGGGCTCCAGATTGCTAAAAGATTGAAATAAATGCCACTGTTCTCCAGGCGGGCTCCTGATTGCTAGAAAGTTGAAATAAATGCCTCTGTTCTCCAGGCGGGCTCCTGATTGCTAAAACTTGAAGTAAATGCCTATGTTCTCCAGGCGGGCTCCTGATTGCTACAACTTGAAATAAATGCCTCTGTTCTCCAGGGGGGCTCCTGATTGCTAAAAACTTGAAATAAATGCCTCGGTTCTCCAGGCAGAATCCTGATAGCTAAAAACTTGGAAATAAATGCCTCTGTTCTCCAGGCGGTCTCCTGATTGCTAAAAACGTGAAATAAATACCTCAGTTCTCCAGCGGGCTCCTGATTGCTGAAAGCATGATATGAATGCCTCTGTTCTCCAGACGCGCCCCTAAATGCTAAAAACTCGAAATAAATGCCTCTGTTCTCTAGGCGGTCTCCTGATTGCTAAAAACTTGGATATAAATGCCTCTGTTCTCCAAGCGGGCTCCTCATTGCTAAAAACTTGAAATAAATGCCTCTGTTCTCCAAGCGGGCTCCTGATTGCTAAGAACTTGAAATAAATTCCTCTGTTCTCTAGGCGGGCTCCTGATTGCTAAAAACATGAAATAAATTCCTCTGTTCTCTAGGCGGGCTCCTGATTGCTAAAAACATGAAATAAATTCCTCTGTTCTCCAGGCGGGCTCCTGGTTGCTAAAAGCTTGAAATAAATGACTCTGTTCTCCAGGCAGGCTCCTGATTGCTAAAAACATGAAATAAATGCCTCTATTTTCCAGGTGGGCTCCTGATTGCTAAAAACTTGAAATAAATGCCTCTGTTCTCCAGACGGTCTCCTGATTGCTAAAACCTTGAAACATATGCCTACCTTCTCCACACGGGCTCCTGGTTGCTAAAAACTTGAAATAAATACCTCAGTTCTCCAGCGGGTTCCTGATTGCTGAAAGCATGATATGAATGCCTCTGTTCTCCAGACGCGCCCCTAATTGCTAAAAACTCAAAATAAATGCCTCTGTTCTCCAGGCAGGTTCCTGATTGCTAAAAACATGAAGTAAATGCCTCTATTCTCCAGGCGAGTTCCTGACTGCTAAAAACTTGGAAATAAATGCCTCTGTTCTCCAGGCGGTCTCTTGATTGCTAAAAACGTGAAATAAAGACCTTTGTTCTCTAGGCGGGCTCCTAATTGCTAAAAACTTGAAATAAATGCCTCTGTTCTCCAGGCGGGCTCCTGATTGCTAAAACTTGAAGTAAATGCCTCTATTCTCCAGGCGAGCTCCTGATTGCTAAAAACTTGAAATAAATGCCTCTGTTCTCCAGGCGGGCTCCTGATTGCTAAAAACTTGAAGTAAATGCCCATGTTCTCCAAGCGTGCTCCTAATTGCTAAAAACTTGAAATAAATGCCTCTGTTCTCCAGGCGGGCTCCTGATTGCTAAAACTTGAAGTAAATGCCTATGTTCTCCAAGCGGGCTCCTGATCGCTACAACTTGAAATAAATGCCTATGTTCTCCAGGTGGGCTCCTGATTGCTAAAAACTTGAAATAAATGCCTCTGTTCTCCAGGCGCGCCCCTGATTGCTAAAAACTCGAAATAAATGCCTCTGTTCTCTAGGCGGTCTCCTGATTGCTAAAAACTTGAAGTAAATGCCTTTGTTCTCCAGGCGAGCTCCTGGTTGCTAAATACTTGGATATAAATGTTTCTATTCTCCAAGCGGGCTCCTGATTGCTAAAAACTCTAAATAAATGCCTCTGTTCTCCAAGCAGGCTCCTGATTGCTAAAAACTTGAAATAAATTCCTCCGTTCTCTAGGCA
>MU736185.1:0-51950 GCA_026770625.1 Nicotiana glauca
TAGTAAGTAGGCTCCAAAGCCTGCAGAAAATAATCCACCATTTCTCCTTCCTTCATTGGAGGATCGACCCTTGCATCCTGTTCCCTCCATCGAAATCCGTACTCTCTAAAGCTTTCTCCGAGCTTCTTCTCAATTTTGGTCAATGAGAGTCGATCGGGGACAATCTCGAGGTTGTATTGAAAGTGGACTGCAAATGCTTGGGCCAAATCGTCCCATGTGTACCATCGAGCATGATCTTGCCGCGTATACCATTCCAAAGCGGCACCATTGAGATTTTGACTAAAGTACGCCATCAGTAATTCATCTTTCCCACCGGCCCCTCTCATTTTGCTGCAAAATCCCCTCAGGTGGGCCACCGGGTCACCATGACCCTCATACAAGTAGAATTTTAGCATTTTGAACCCTGCGGATAACTGAACATCCGGGAATAGACACAAATCTGTATAGGCCACACTGACTTGGCCACCCAACCCTTTCATGTTCCTGAAGGACTGCTCCAGGCTTTTTACTTTTCGAATCATCTCTTCCTGCTCCGGGTTTTTAAGCGGCTTTTCAGTTTCCACCGGGAGCTCGAAGTGAGGGGTGTAAGAATATGGCTTAGGCACTTTAAAAGTAGGCTCAGGAAGATAGCACTGACTGTCGTGAGCTTTAGACAATGGCTCTCTGGAAGATCTTTGCCATGTAGCAGGTGGAGGCGCCACAAAGACAGGGGTAATTGGTGGACGAGGGTTTTGTTTGGGTGGTGGAGCTTGGGGAAGATAGGAGTTGGTGATATAACTTTGTTGGTGGAAAGGGAAAGGTGCAGATGTATTCACAAGAGAAAGCTCCTGAGACTGAGCCAAAGGTGGGATATATGCTGGATTGGCAGGATAAACTGGCGCTGGCTGACCTTTAGCCCAAGCCTGATGCATCNATTTTGATGGTTCCACGATACTGGTATCTGATTCTTGGCCTGTCATGTTCATTTTGGTTTTTGCCCGGTTGTTGTAAGAATGGGTTACCAGGATGCCGACTGCCTTTTGTCCTTGTGTTGTAAAAACGATTTACCACGCTAAAACCACAAACCAACCACCTTTCTGGAATGACACGACAAATGAAACATCACGTTAGCATTAGGGCATTTAACATATTGGCAACAGCTTTTGATCGGGCGCATGCGTCATCCCGGCTTTTTCCTTATTTGCAAATGCAAACTTTCTCTTCCTTTGTTTTTCTTCTCTTTTTTTTCTTTTCACTCTTGCCTTTGTCTTTTTTTGTTCCTATTTTCTTCCTTTCTTGATTTTTCTTTTCTTTCTTTCTTGTTTTTCTACTATTTTATTTTCTTTTTGCCCTTTTGTGGTTTTTCCTCTCTCTTTTTTCTTTTCTTTTTGCCTTTTTGTGGTTTTTCCTCTTTTTCCCCTTTTTTTGTTCTTTTTCTTTTGGTTATGGTCGAATCCTACGTGGATTGCCTACGTATCATGACCCCGCATGAATCAGACCGAGCGTAGTTCTTGTAAATAAGTGCAAAATTAAATGCAAGAAATAAAGAAATAATTTTTTGGGAATTTTCAAATTTTCATTAATAACAACTGCGATTACAAAACTACTAGACTATTTGTTTCTTCTTTTTTTTTCAAAAGGAAAGTACAAAACAGACTCAACAACAAAATACCGACTCGACTAATTTAGGAGTACAACAAAGCTTTAAATCCTGGGGCCCGCGGGGCATCACTCGGCATCGCCGCAGGCCTGCACAAGACTGAGAAGACTTTAATATCAACTGTGACTATTTAAAGAAAACATGCCATGTAATGACTTCTTTTGACTTTAAAAGCCAAGTGGCTATTTTTAAAATTTTTATTTAAGATTCGGTTTTGCAAATACGGGCTTTCAGCACTTCTAAAAGGGAGATTTTAAGGCTATGCTCGCAAACGGTTTTAAAATGATTCAAGGTGGTTGTTCTTGTAAAAACAGCCTTTCGGCGCCCTTTTGGGGACATTCGGCTTATTTTTCAACAAGAATGGCGTCACCCGACTTATTGGATAAAAATTAAAATTTTTGTATTTTTGGCTATTTTTGCAAAAAAGGGTGATTGGACCCTTCAAGGGTTGCCTACGTATCTCACAACCGGTGAGAATCAAACCAGCGTAAGTTCGGGCAAATTAACGAACTATTTTAAAACAAGACTTTTCATTTTTTTATTTTTGGCATTTCAAAAACAAATAACAAAACTACTTGCAAAAGCAATACTTTTTTTTTCTTTTATTTTCATTTTTCATGGCAAGACAAACTATTTTCCTTTTCTATATTTTGAAAACAAGACAAAATAACGACTTTTTTTTTACTTTTTCATTTTCAACAAATAATAAAACAACCTATTTTTCCCAAACTAAAATAAAGACTCTTTTTCTTTTTCTTTTTCTTTTTCTGCGAACAATTTCCAAAAATAAAGACTCTTTTTCTATTTTTTCTTTGCTTTTAGTAAAACAAACTATTAAAAATAAAACATTTCCATTTTTTATTTTTTCGAAATTTCGGCAGAGTTTCGACAGCATTTGGGCATCAATTTTTCTAAAACTAAACAATTAATTCTTTACACTGCTATTTCTCTCTTTTTCTCTTTTTTCTCAATTTCACAAAATTCTCGATGTTCAAAAGCCGGTCAGCATGCAGGCCCAAGACAAATAAATACAACACGTAAAATGCATTATGGTGGTCGTTTCATATCTGGTTACCTGTCCTAGACGGACCCAACCCCTGTGTTGAGTCCCCTAAGTCATATGCACGTAATGCAGATAAGCGCTCCTACTAGGGATCCGACATGGAGTCAAGTTATTCTAGGTTCAAAACCTGGGTATATGTTCTAGACTGTGTACCCAAGCGGACAACTTGAGTCGAGGAGGGGGCTACGTACCGGGAACCAAAAGGCCATCCAGCTTAGTAACTTGTCCGGCCTCTTCCTTATTTCAATGTATTGACACTAACAGAATAGGGAGTCTCAACCAGTAAGCACATCCCCGGAGGTGAGAAGAGAAGGGTTTCGACACAGTTTATATATACAGTTCAAATAATATTAAAGCGGTGAAAAGTAATATTTTGCACATTAGGCATGGAACATGTAGGAAAATCAGATAAAGCCAAACACAATAATTATTCTAAACTCGAATTCTTAAACCCTGAACCGAAGTTCTGGGTTTGTATCCCCAGCAGAGTCGCCAGAGCTGTAATACCTCCTTTTTACCTACTCCCGCAAGGGCGTAGAGGAGTTTTTCCACTTAAAGGACAATCGGAATGGGATTTAGTTATTAATTATTCAGAGTCGCCACTTGGGAGATTAATGGTGTCCCAAGTCACCGGTTGAATCCCGAACCGAGGAAAATATGACTCTGTTACAGTCTGCGAACCAAAAATTCGAGTAAGGAATTCTGTTAACCCGGGAGAAGGTGTTAGGCATTCCCGGGTTCCGTGGTTCTAGCACGGTCGCTTAACTGTTGTATTTGACTTAATTATCTGATTTTATACAATTATGAACCTATGTGAAAATTTTAACTTTTCGTTTTATTAGGCCGAGCCCGATACCTAAAGCATGGAACAAATTAATTACTAATGAGATTTAGCCTTTATACCACCCCATGACCTATCAGCGTTTAAGAAGACATTTAGACTGTAACACATTAGTTAATTATGAACAACTAATAAGAGAAAGGCAAGGCACAAATAGCAGAACCTCTAATCAAATGTTTAGATTTCAATTTTCAAATCAGAAATGTAACTTCAGAATTATATAACATTGATAGTAGCTTCTCATAGGATCAATTAAATGACAACTATCACATAGAGTTATCCTTGATAACACCACATAAATTAAGCATCTAACAGATTTGCATTCTATGAAAGCAACATAATTTGTCTCAAGATAACAGAAACTTTGCATTAAGGCAACGTCTACCTGCACATAAACTCAAAAAACTAAATGTTGACTCAACTTAGGCATGAAGTGAGATAACCTTTCGAGAGTATTTTAGCAACAGAGTCCATGGATTTCAACGATGGTAAAGACACTTCCAAACCAGCACATAAATTCATTTTTCTTACTTAATATCCTAGAAAGGGACGACAACCCCCTTAAACATCTATCTATCTATCAAAGATGTAAAATGACATGCTGTTAAATGGTGGTCCATGCATTAAATCAGATTTAAGCAAATTCCCAGAAGTAAACAAGGAGAAACAAGTAGCCGCTCTCACATGAAACAGCAAATCAACAGTCACTAGCTATCACTATTCACTTAATCCATACAACTACCAGTTAATTCCGATTTCAGTCAAGCATATTAGAATCAGACAAGTCTAAGATTATACATATTTGAACACACAAGCGAAACAGAGCAGACACACATACCAAGGAAATTCACCCAAACTCTTCATCAATCAAAATCCGACAATTTGTTTCTATTAGCGCTCGAGCTCAAGCATCTAAAAAATTCAAACCAGTTTTGATTGCTTATCCTAGGATCTTATCATACTCAATCGCAACATTAGGCAGAGATATAGAAAAGGGATGGATATGAACCTGAATTAAACTCTCAATTAACTTTGTTCAGAAAAGCTGTTATAAACAAATCCGGCGTCGGAATATGAGCGTCCAGTAGCAAACGGACAAAACAGCAACAAAAATGAATTTGGAACCACGAACAAGAACCTCACGAGAAGTCGATGGCCCTCAGCTAAACTCCATTTTTGTTAAACAAATCAGAAGCTAATAGATTTTTTTTTGTATTTTCTGTTTCGAAAAATGAAGGAAAAGACTCAAAGAGAACTCTAAAATTTTATCCCCCCCTTTGTGTGTTTTGGGTGTGTATTTTATAGTAGTGTATAGGGTGTGTGTGGGAAATAGTTTTGGGGGAAAATTATTTTGGGGAAGGTATTTTTGGGGAAGGTCTTTTGGGGGGAAAATTTGGGCTTTTTCAAATGTTTGGCCAATTTGAATTTAAGACCAAGCTTTTTCACTTTCCTCTTCTTTTTGTTGTTCTTTTCTTTATTTAATTAATTAAAAACCTAAACTAAATTCCTAAATTAATTCAAATTGTAAAATTAAGCTAATTATCTAACTATGTAAAAATGATCATTTTTTTAATGATTTTTTGATTAATAACACAATTAACTCAATGTAAGTAATTCTAAATACAAATTGAACCTAAGGTGGCATGAAATTAAAATGTGACACTTTTATTGTTTTTCTATAATTTTAAAAATGTTAAAAATGTCTGAAATGCAACTAAATAAATAAAAACACCTAAAAATCAATAAAAATTATTTTGGTCTATTTTTAGGAGTTATTTTCATATAGGGCAAAAATCACGTGCTCACAATACAAAGCAGTGACTAAGAAAGTTGTGGCAGACTTCGTCCGTGATCGTATTGTTTGCCGATTCGGGGTTCCCGAATCAATCATCACTAACAATGATTCCATTCCCAAACAGCGACTTGATGAAAGCAATGTGTGAGGCATTCAAGATCAAATGCAAGAACTCTACAGCCTACAGGCCTCAGATGAATGGAGCTGTAGAGGCAGCCAACAAGAATATCAAAAAGATATTAAGAAAGATGGTCGAAAGTCACAAACAATGGCATGAGAAGTTATTATTTGCATTACTGGGATACTGCACCACAGTCAGCATATCAACCGGGGAAACTCCCTACATGCTAGTTTTTGGTACAAAGGCGGTCATTCCCGCCGAGGTAGAAATTCCTTCCTTGAGGATCATACAAGAAGCAGAGTTGGACGACGCAGAATGGGTAAAAGGTCGTTACGAGCAGTTAGCCCTTATAGATGGAAAAAGGATGAATGCAGTTTGCCATGGTCAGTTGTATCATAACAGAATCTCCAGAGCCTTCAACAAAAAAGTCAATCCAAGGAAGTTTATACTGGGGCAGCTGGTGTTGAAGAAGATATTCCCACATCAAGATGAAGCCAAGGGGAAATTCTTTCCCAACTGGCAAGGTCCGTACATGGTTCACCGGGTTCTAACTGGAGGAGCCCTTATCCTTGCGGAAATGGACGGAGAATTTTGGCCAAAGCCGATCAATTCAGAAGCAGTGAAACGATACTATGTGTAATCATATGCTTTCTCTTCATGATGTAATTTGAACTATGCCTGACCCGATTCCCGTTTAAGAGGGGATACGTAGGCAGCCCTATTGGTTCGGTCACAATTTAATAAAAATCTCATTATTGGAACTGGGGCGGAATTTTGAGGAGGACCCTCAAAATTCCGAAGCTAGTCTTCAGCCACTCATCGCCAGGGATATCACCTCAGTAAACTGGGGCAGAATTTTGAGGAGGACCCTCAAAATTCTAAAGTTGATTCTTCAGTCATTCAGCGCAGCCGTTAGAAGTGCCAGCCTTGTAAACTGGGGAAGAATTTTGAGGAGGACCCTCAAAATTCCGGAGCAAGAAAGGTTGTAATGCTTTGAACGACGTCGTAGTCGTTGTTTCATTTAAACAAAACTATTTTCTACTTACGTTATATTTGTTAAATCATGCATAACCATGATAGCTGCTGTTTAGCGATTCTACCTCGATGATATCGGAGGCCACGGGTAAACGAACTAACCTTTCCCCCATTATAAAACTCATGATTTTTCTTTGGATGCAGGCACCTAAGTCACAAAGTTACTAGACATGTTACGCAATCACATTAAACCTTTGCACCTATTCGCATTTGCTACCCGTGCACAATATTCCCCAGCAGCCGCAACATCACAATCAGTTACCAGCAATCAGCTAAGTATCTTTATTACTATCTGCATTGAATAAGGCTACCTTCCTGCCTTACAAGACTAAGCGTTGTCTCCGTCTGCATTATCTGCATTGCATAAGGCTACCTTCCTGCCTTCCGAGACTAAGCATTGTCTCTGTCTGCATTATCTGCATTGCATAAGGCTACTTTTCTGCCTTCCGAGACTAAGTGTTGTCTCCATATGCATTTCCTGCATTGCATAAGGCTACTTTTCTGCCTTCTGAGACTAAGCGTTGTCTCCATCTGTATTCCTTGCATTGCATAACACTACCTTTCTGCCTTTCGAGACTAAGCGTTGTCTCCATCTTGCATTATCTGCATAAGGCTACCTTTCTGCCTTCCGAGACTAAGCGTTGTCTCCATCTGCATTGCATAAGGCTACCTTTCTACCTTCCGAGACTAAACATTGTCTCCATTTGCATGGCTGAAATATCGCCACTTTATTTCTCTTGCATGGCTGAAATATCGCCACCTTTTACTTACGTCCTGCAATCGGCTGAAATATCACCATTTACATTCTTTTGCATTGGCTGAAATGTCTCCATTTACACTCTTTTGCATCGGCTGAAATATCGCCCAACTTTATTTAAATTCTACATCGGTTGAAAGATCGCTAGTTCATATTTAAATCTCCACCATCATCTATACCTATGTTTTCGGTCTGCTGAAATATCGCTATTTACATTCTTTTACATCGGCTGAAACATCGCCAAACTTTATTTAAATTCTCTATCGATTGAAATATCATAATTTACACTTTTCATATCGGTTGGAATATCGCCGAACTGCATTTAAATTTTTTTGTCAGCTGAAATATCGCCATTTACGCTTTCGTGTCGGCTGAAATACTGCCAAATCTTGCATTTCATGGGCTGAAATATCGCCAAACTATCCAAAGGCGTCATCATTCGAATGCACCATCTTCATAGCCCGAGAACACCATGCCATGGCCTGAGGATCCCACTTTATATCTTGCACATCATTATTCAAAGGCATCATGGTTCGGAGGCACCATTATCATAGCCCGAGAACATCATTACATAGCCTGCGAATCCTTCAATTTTGTGCTTCATGGCCCAGGACATCATGGTCTGAGGACGTCATCCTAACCGTCCAAAGACAGCATTCATGGTCCGATGGGAACTTGCATCATGTTTAAGTTTATGCACAATATACACCTGTATTGCTCACTTGCAGGTACACCGGCTAGCAATGGCCATCTCAGTAGAAGCGACTCCGTTCCAGTTCTCGCAATCGATCAACTTCAAAACGCCTCTTGTTTTCGTCAACGGTTCCTGAACTACATACGGCCTGATTCCTGTAAAACCAGGGATATGTAGGTAGCTCAGAAACTAGAGCTCGGTCAAATTCTTTTAAAAACGCCGCTTCCGGTCAAAATTGGTCATCATATCTTTACCCGACAACTCTTTCATCCTTCCCTGGTAAAGAGGGGCAGCTGTTGATATCCAATTTTTTTCTATGTATTTTATACACCCAAATATTCTCAAAATAGCATATTCATGCATATATAAACATTCCCAAGAGTTTTGGTATTTTTCCTTATTTTTTAAAGTTCTTAGAATCAATTTGTTATCTATTTTAGTAGTTCAAAATTCAATAATTATTGCCAGACTATCATTATTGGTGAATAATTTATTTTATTCTCATATTTACACCAAAATATAATTAAGGTAATTTTTGTACATTTTTTACAAAATTGCTCATTATTTTTAAAAGCTAATTGCATATAAATGCAATTATAGCCTATTCTACGATTAGTAGTGTTTTATAATTGTAAAATTAGTTCTAATATTTTTTAATTAATACATATGTATTATTTATTGGTTCAGCATCTTTAATTTTTCTTTTAAAATTATTTTTACTATTTTTATAAAATAACAGGAAAAAACTGGCTATTTCAATTTTGGCCACATTTTATTTCAATTATAGCCTCAATTTCGTTTTAATCTTAAACCCAATCGGCCCCAATCCTAATTCCCAATTGGGCCAGCCCAATTCCAATTTAACGCAACCCTGAACCATTAAACTAAACCCGTCCGGGATCCCCTTTAATCCAGGCCGTTGATCCTTTTGATCAACGGCCACAAATAATCCTTTCCTTTTTAATTCCAAACGACCTAACCCTAACCCTCATTTCTCTCAGACAGCCGCCCCCCAAACTCTCTCCTGCTCTCAACTCTCTCTAGCACTCGAAACCATAATCGCCTCCCTCGTCTTCTCCGATCAATCTCATCGGAGTCCATGGCTTCTCAGGCCTTGGACGTCCTGTACTCACCTTCCTTTCCCTCAGGCCTTGGTCGTTAGAGCTATTCCAAGGTCCGACCTTGATGGTGTCCGAGCAGATCCTCCACGGATCTGTGGTTCTATGGCCTCTCCGGCCGTGTTCCGGCGTGTTCGAGCTTTAAGAGCCTAGCTATGGCTCAGATCTATTGGAGACCAGACCCTTTCCAAGCCTTCTCATTTCTAGGGTTTCTCAGAAACCCTAAACTATTCGAGATTCTTTCTTCATTTATTTGCCTAGATCTGTGTTGAACCTATGCTATATTTGACGTTTTAAGTGTTTTCCCCAAATTTCCTTTTTAAAATCGTTGGTTTTTTCAAATTAGGGTTTCTGAAATCCTTTCGATTCTTGTTGTTCTTTTCTTTTAGATGTTTGTCTGTATCGTGCTCGTATGTTTTCCTCCTCTATTATGCATGTATCGTCTTTCTACTTTCATATGTATGCTCACATGATTAGTCTGTTTTACTCACTCTTCTACCATGCATATTTACTACTGAGTTTCTTGATGTTTTGCTTTCCTGAACTATGTTCATGTTCTTGTTAAGCATGTTTTCTTAAATGCCAAAGTTTTCTGAGCATGTTCTTCATGCCTTAAAGTGGTTTCCTTTCTTTGATTGTTTCAAGCCTGCTATTATATTTTGCCTGATTCTCATGAGACTCCTTGAGTCTGTTCACTTGCCTTCTCGTTTCTGTGTTTGATTCGATGGGGAAACCCTAGAATTTGGGGGTTTTCTTGGTAAATTGAATTAGGGCTCCACTTTGTGGACCCTATACCTTCAGACTCACTATGAGTCTCTGGCTGAACTCGTATTCTTTTATGATTCTGAACACTTCAATGTTAGACTCTTCTGTTTGAATTGTCTGCTTTATATGCGAGAACACCCCCCCCCCCTTTTTTCAAGGTTTTTTCTGCTTGCTGGATTGATTTTGGATCCCTTTGATAGGGTCTTGATTGATTGCCACTGATTTTCTTTTGTTAAGCCCTCTCTACCTATTTCTGGTTTGGTTCATTCGATTTAAAACTTGGTACTTTGATTTTGTTAATTGTTTGATTGATTCCCTTTCCTTTCTCTTTACAAATCAAGTACTATTGAAATCTTTCCTTAAATATACCTCATGTATTTTCCCTTCTTATGACACTGTGAAGTATTTTATTCAAATTTCCTTTCCTTGTTTACACTTTTCCGTTTGAAATTTAATCCCTTGACTAAAGGGAGAATATTTGAGACTGATTTTTTAAATAGGTTTTCTTACCTTTTTCTTACTTGTTTTCTACACTATAAAAGAGGTTGCCCTTCTACACTTTTACACACGAAAATAAAATACCATCTGAGTTCACAATTCACTTCACTTAAATTCTCTCTTTCTGATACTTACACTGCCGTAGACTTTGCTCATTTTCTTCTGCACTCTTTACTTCTATACCGGTATGTTTCAATTAGTTTATATGCCTCAAGAACAATGTGTTAATTCTGCCCATCTGTTTTAGCATACTATAACATGACCCTTTTTTCCTTTATAGTCCAGTATCTAAATAATCAGTGCAGTTGTTTGCTTGTTGTGAATCTGATGCTTTATCAATTCCCTTCCCCTTCACCCCTTTTTTATGTGACTTTATGTTAAGGGCATAGCAGCACCCCAATATTGCTATTTATGACCCTGAACTGGGTTCTTTGAACTCCTTAACTCGACCAATTCCCATTTCCCATTTTCCCATTATGTGTTTGAGCCTTGACTTAAGTCTGATAGTGTCCTAATCACTATCCAGACCTCTGTCTGACCTTCAAAAGGTCTGCTCCTAACTTGTTCATCTAAACAAGTGGTCAGGGGTGTGCCAGCCTATTTCATGGCTAGGTATGACCACCACCTGTCATGGCCTCCTAATTCCCCTTTCACTTTGCACTTACTCCTAGCTATAAGTTCTGCCCCTCTCTTGCAAGCCATGCTTTGGGACCCTTGAGCTCCCTCTGAACTTGGATGCCTGAGGGCTGGCTATTCCACACTGCACCACGTTATTCATAATGGCATCCTGGGTGTAAGTAATGCCTGGAATCCCTTAGATTCCTTGGAACTTTGAAACACCCTGGAAAATGAGAAGGCTTTGGAGATTTGGACCCCGGAGTTGGTTAAATACATAATATTGGACATTAAGATTGAATTAGGCTGCTTGGATCTAGCTGTTAGTTTTGATATATTTTCTTATTATTTCAGTTGATTCATTGGTTTGTAATAACTTGTATAAAACTCGGGGAATCTAGTAAAAGGGTGTGGGAGGGGTTTTACTTTCTTACATCAATAAAGGGTAGATATCATGACTTTGATTTTTTTTCTTACTAGAAATCCTGCACATAAGACGGTTCGATGTTTCTGATTCAAGTCACCTAAATGCCATGCCTATAGGGTTTAACTTTCAAATATGATATAAGTCATCTAGAAATTCTGCCTACAGGGCTTAATGTTTAGTCATATTGCAAGTCACTAGAGATCCTGCCTATAGGACCTTAACGTTCATGTAACCAGTGCATATAGAAATCCTGCCTATAGGGAATGCATATGCGTTAGGCAAACTGTAGGGTAATCGAATAATCACTTCTTCTTACCAGTTCTTAACAGGCTTTTAAAATCAAATATAGATATCATGCCTATAGGATTTCGCATCAAACTCGTCCGATTCTTCTTAAGCAATAACAATCTGTTAACTGGTCCTTAACGCCTTAATGTTTTCAGCTTTAATCTTTTGACAAAATTCTTTTGAATCAGTATACATTTGAGTTCTTCAAACCAACACCTTTGCTGAAATGGTTTCTTTCCTAAAATTCTGCCTAAACATTTTCCAACTAAGTTTTGGTCTTCCTGAAATTATCTTTAAAACAGTTCTGCAGCTTACTCTTTCCTTAAGTATTTTTAACTCTGGAATTCCTTCTATGGTTTACACTCATGATTCTTTTAGAATTTATTTCTAAACTGACTGCAGTCTGTACTTTCCGGCATCAGACTACTTTTCTCAAACCAGTACTTTTCTAAATCACTCGCTTAAAAAACCTTAAGTTCTGACAAGTGGATCCAAGTTGCCTAATGCGGGCTTCCTGTCTAAACGTATGTATTGAACCAATCTGCCCGCTGCTTAATTTTTAATTTTTAAAGACCAAACCAGTATGTGTAAAGGCATGCCAAACTATATGTTATCTGATTTATGGGGTTTATGTGAGACTTGGCTGTTTATTTGTTCATTCCCCCTACTTGTTACTTGCTTTTTTGAATGTCGATTAGAATTTTTGTCCTTTAAACTCCATAAAGGCCCCATCCCTTTCTTCCCCTTTTAGGATTAGAAGTCTTAATACCCCGGGACTGATAGTTTGGGATGGGTAATACCATACAATAGGCAAACGATACCATTCCACGCTCCAATACCTTAACGGGGTGGGGACATAAAAACATGATGTTTGACTCACTCTTTTGAAATACATTTTCCTTTTTTTCCAAAAATTTGGTAAAGTTTAAGGACATTTTTAAATACCGGAATTTTTAGAACTGGCTAAATTTTCTACCCTACCTCACTCTTGGTTTTTCTCTTTATTTCCTTTTCCTAACCGGTCAATATGCAAGCCGAAACAAATAAATATTCACATAGCACGTAGGATGCATCAGGATGGTCTTTATTTTGGGTACATCTGTCCTAGACGGACCCAACCCATGTGTTGAGTCCCCAAGGTCAAATGCAAGTGATGCAAATAATCATTCCTACTAAGGATCCGACATGAAGTTGTGTTATTCTAGGTTTAAAACCTGGGGTTTATGGTCTAGACTTTGCTTCCCCGAGCGGACAAACTCGAGTCGAGAAGGGGATAACGTACCGAAAGCACGAAAGTCTGCCCGGCCTTATTGCTTGCCCAACCCTGTCCTATTTTGGTATAACTCTAACAGAAAAGTGGACCACGTGAACGTGAGCGCCATTTTTTAGAAGACTCAGAAGGGAGGCGTAAGAAGACAATTAAATACAGTTCAAGTAATATCAAAGCGGTAAATGACAATTAGCACATTAAGTCCACAAAATATAGTAATATCAACAATAAAGTCAAATAAAAATCACATTAACAAGCTCGAATTCTTGAACCTTGAACCAGAAGTTCGGGGTTATTGGTCCTCAGCGGAGTCGCTAGAGTTGTCACACTTCCCTTTTTACCCCCCGAGGGGGATATAAGGGAGTTTTTCCAATTTAAGTGACATTATTCGAAATGAGATTATTTATTTTTATCAGAGTCGCCACTTGGAATAAATTATGGTGTCCCAAGTCACCGTTTTATTTTAAATCCCAAATCGAGGAATTTCGACTTTCTCTTTTGAAGTCTGCGAACCAGAAATACTAGATAAGGAATTCTGTTAACTCGGGAGAAGATGTTAGGCATTTTCGGATTTCGTGGTTCAAGCATGGTCGCTTAGTGATTATTACTTGGCTTAAATTGTTTAACTAGTCATTTTTAGTACCTATGTACATTTATCATTTACCGCTTTTAATTGCTTGATTATTCGTAATTAAAGAATTGAGTTAGGCATACGTATACTCTTTTAGTTTGGAGCGTTAAAAATTATGTCACGCGTACATGACCACAATTAGTCACGCTTTATTAATTATTTTAAGAAAATTTTTGTTAAAATTGCGCGAACGCATACCTCAATTTATTTTAGGATGAAATTCGTAATTATGTTACGTGAACATATACATAATTACGGTAATAGACTAAGCCGCGCTTAAAATAAATTACGATGTTCAAGATTAATGAGTTTAAATATCTTCCTAAGCTAGAAGATTCGACTGATTTGTCAATTTATAAGAAAAAGGCTTAACTCATAAAGCTATTGAGAATGGGCCAAAACTGAAGTGAGACAAGTGGGTCTAGGCATATTCGTTCTAGGCCCCAAAAATGGTATTGAAGGTCATTTCATTTCATTTTGAGATTTTTAATTGCTTGGTCCCTTTTTAAGAACTATTCTCATAAATGATAGTAGATTTTATTTATTTCAAAAACAACACATTTTTTTTACTTTTTTAGCACTTTTATATTGATAACTCCATTAACTAAGGGATTTCTCTACATTAATACACTTTTTACTACATTTTCTTTCCCCCCACTCTTTCATATTTTCTTTTTCTCTTCCATAAATAATACTTACCCAAATATATCAAAGATTCTGAAAGCAGAATATTTCAAAAATAATTCCCTCTGTGCAATGAGAATTTCAATATTTTTTTCTTTTTTGAGTTTTAAACTTTTTTCTGTACAATTTTATTTTAACTCAAAATATATCTTTAATATATTTCAAATATATTATATTGTAGTAATTTATAATGTAAATATTTCATCAATATGTCATATATATATATATATATATATATATATATATATATATCGTAATATATTATTATATTGTTATTATTCAAAGTATACTAATAGCATATATCTTACATAGAATTTAATCTAAAATATTAATATACCACTAATATGTATATAGAAGAAAATAAATATGTCACATATATTATTTATATACGAATAATTTATAAAAATATGCATGTTATATCAGTGCAAAATATAAATGGCATATTAATAATATCTATTTAAATATAAATAAGTGTATAAATAACATATGCATATATACATATTTTTCTAAAAAAATACATAATTTATAATATACCACAAACTTACGTTATATTTTTTTCACGAAATATATGTATTTTATTTCATTAAAATATACAGATATATAATTTCGCTAGGATTAAGTTGAATAAAAAGGTCCATGTATAAAGAGGAATTTTTTTTTACGGAATGGATCAATAATATATATTTAAATATAAAGACGTATATAAATAACATATGCATATATACATGAATTTACATTATAGTTTTTTCATAAAATATATGTATTTTATTTCATCAGAATATAAAGATGTATAATTTGCTACATTACGTTATATAAAATGGTCCATGTATGGAAAGGAAAAAATTTGTTACGGAATGGCTTGGTTTCTAACGAAATCATAAGACATGTTATGAAATGGAGAGAAACAATAGGGAAATATATTAAATACTAGGACTGGCTTTTTAAACAACTTGATTCTTGTTGATTTGAATTGATTTAATTAAATATGCTATATGTATAAATATTTTATTGCCATATGTGTTAATCATTAATTAATACTAATCTTTGTATTATATTTTTAATAGTATGCAATAAATGAAAATAGTCCCTTCATTTTAGCACCAACTATTTACAACATAATCAATTTTTGCCACATTTAGCCCTTTACATATATTTTAGCCATAGCTAGATATTTGTCAAAATTAACATACTACAATTATCTATCTCTAATAAAAACATAACAATAGAATGTTAGAAACACCCTCTAATTAGTAGACCACATAAAACTTCAACCAAGCAGGTCTTTATCAAATTCCCACTAAAATATTAATAGACTAAAAAAAGGGCTAGTTTTATGCAAGTTATGAACTGCAAATTTTAAAGAAGATGCAATTGTTCATTTAAAATATTGGATAAAATAAAATAAAAACGCACCTTCACTGGTAGGAAAAGCATCTTCAATATATTAAGAAAGAGAAACTCCAAACCAAACTTTGTAAAATAGCAATGACCTTGAGCTATGAAAGTTGAAACCGAACAACGGCATCGGTACTGGAAGCGCGAACAGGATTTCGACAAAAAATTCAACTCAAACGGACCTTAAAAACTTGAATCCCGGCTGCGTTTTAACAGTGATGGAAGCTAGCGGTTGAGTTTGTGTTCTCGGTTGATTTACAAGTGGTTTGAGGTCGGTTTTTGAAGGAGGAAAACAAGCAGCAGCAGCGTTTTCGCCGCATGAAGCTGCTGCATTTTTATTGCTTTTTGGACTGTTTGAAGTTGAGTTGGTGGTATATTTCAGCTGGGTTTTTGGGGCTGTTCTCAGCCGGCCTTTTGCTGCGTTTTAGGAGGTTGTTTGGGCTGTTGCAGAGTCATTTTCGGACTGAGAAGAGGGCTGGTTTGGAGGTTTATTTCCAGCTCGTTTTTTGGGCTGTTGTTTGGATCTTTAGGGATTGGTTTTCATGGTGGAACCAGCTGGCTTTTTTGAGGTATTTTCAGGTGGTTTTAATGGCTGAACAGGTGTGCTTCATGGCTGCTGCGACTGTGTTCTTGTGTGTATGTGTTGGGTTCAAAGAAGAAGAAAAGGCTGAAGGGTCTTGGAATGTCAAGGAGAAGAAAACGAAAATCTGATGGGGGATCCTTTTCATGAAAACGGCTATCGACGCCCCCTTTTTCTCTAAAGCGAGATCGGGTTTACGATATTTGGAAAGACAATTCTATTCTCGTTTGGGAATTGGGTTTTTGAATTTGAAGAGTCCCCACCGAATGATTAAGTGCATTAAGACACTAAGGGTTTTGAATTTGAAAACCTGAGTTCGGGTAAGGGCTGGAAATTATCTCGAGGGGAAGGTGTTAGGCACCTCTCAAGATCCACTAGTGTGGTTCCGGCCATGCTATAATTGTGACTTTAAATGCAAACAACAAGTAGACAAGCAAGAATTACAAACACAAAGAGGGATTTTCACATAATGGTTGCAAGGGATTAAGAAAATTAAAGAAACTGAATTTTGATAGAGGAAACAGTTTTAAAAATCTTGAATAAAAGAGTAAAAAGAGAAATTTTTACATAGTTGCTGCGAGTTAAAAGCAGTTTAAAAGCTGAAGTTTGGCAAAAATAAAATGGACAAATAAGGGAAGGGGTCCTAGGTTTATACATAATATGGATCACCTCACACAACACCCGATAACCATTTATATACGTGGTATTATCGCGTAGTCATCATATCAATATCTACCCTTTCCCACCCCGTTAAGGTATTAAGCGCGAAATGGTATCGTTACCTATAGCATGCTATTATCCGTCCCAATCCTAATCCTATCAGTCCCGGAGGCACTTGGGACTTCTAGTCCTATCAAAAGAAGGAATTTTTGGGCTTTTCAAGAGTTTAGAAAGGTAAAAATTCTAATGCGTCAAACAAAATACATAGGACGGTTATGGGGTACACATAACAATTAAAGGCTCAAATAAACCTCCTCAGAATCATGTAAATGTAGTTTAGCATGCCTTACATATACTGATTAGGTCTGAATTAAACTTAAACGTTAAATGGACTCATTCAACCCATATTTTTAGAGAAGAAATCCGCATTAGGTTCGCCTGGCTGCAATTGTTGAAGACTGATGTAGTTACAGCTTTTACCCTAAGGCTTGCCTAGGTGAAACTTATAGACATGATATCTACTGATTTCAGAAAAAGAAGTAAACACGTTACAGAAGAGTTTCCAGTTTTAACAGAATAATACAAGTTCTGCAATTGATAACGCGTTATTACCGACAGATTACCTTAAAATGAGTGAGGTAATTCAGAATTGATTGACAGTTCCTATAGGCATGTTTTCTAGCGTTGTTAATTTTAAACACTTTTATAGACATGGAAGAAAATGCAGAAAACCTACAACGTGATATCTAAGTATTGTATTTTATTACGAACGCAACATCTGATTGCATTTGGTTATTAAGACCTATAAACATGTTTGCCTAATGAGGAATGGATATAGAAGAATCAGAAAGGACCTATAGGCATATTTTCTACATGCAGAAATCCTATAGACATGGTATCTATATGAGAACATATTGTAATTAGAAATCCTATAGACATGGTATCTATATGAGAATATGTTGAAATTGAAGAAATCCTATGGACGTGGCATCTACATGTGAACATGCTAAAAATAGAAATCCTATAGACAGGGCAGGTTGGTGGTCATGCCTAGCAACTGGGCTGTTGGCACACCCCTGACCAGCTTGTCAGCTCAAAAATTAGAGAGTTAGGACCTTTTGAAGGTCAGGTTCAACCATGGACAGCAATTCATATGCTGCCAGGCTATGCCTAAACTCTATACACATAAGGGAATAGGGGAATAGGAGATTGATAGAGGCTAGGATCCAAAGGACCCAGTCTTAATCCATGACAAAAACTTTGCATGTTGTCATGTCTTAAAATATAGCCCAAACACATAAAGGGAATGGGGATAGTGATTCATTGCAACAATAGATAGCAAGACACACACACACACACATATATATATATATATATATATATATATATATATATATATATATTTTTTTTTTTTTAAACTGAACTCTATAAAGCAGTAAAAAAGAAGCTTGTAAGTAAACACATTGTATTTGATGCTCGAATTGAAAGTAGGACATACCAGTTCAGAAGAACAAGTAAGGAGAAGCAGTAGATTTGGGGAAGCCAAATTACAATCAAGAAGCAAGAGTGTGAGTTTTAGAAGAGAGTTGATGATTTTAAAAATCGTGTGTGTATTAATGAAAGAGCAGGGTATTTATAATTGAAAACAGGTGTAGCAAATATGGCAAGAATCATAGTTTAGTAATAATTAAGGAACTATGTACCAATTAAAATCAATCAACCCATAGTCTCCCTTTAATTAAGGAGTCCAAATTCAAACAGTAATGGGCAAAAGTTATTTAAGGAAGGAGATCAAGTAAATATCTCTTGCAAGGTAAGCAAATAAGGGTAAATACATAGTGGTACTTGATTTGCAAAACAAGGAAATGAAATCAGTAAAATAACCAGTAAAGAATCCCATTGAAAGCCTAGCATAAGTCAGAAAAGAGGTAAAGGAAAGTTTTAATTTAGGAAAAATCAGTAACAATTAATTAAGCAACATTAAAGGGATTCAAAATCAATTAACAGTTGGCAAAACATTTGAAAGTGAAGTTCTCGTATAAAACACATAGGCATGTCAAGCAATAGGGTTTCAAAATAACAAACGCAGAAAATGGTTCAAATTCAATTCATAAACTCGAAGTGAGTCTGAGACTTCAAGGTTTCAAAGTAGAATCCTTGTCCAAGCATAAAACCAAATTAGGCAAAGAAAATCCCCAAAACTTAGGGTTTTTAAATTTAAATTTGACACAGAGATGAAAAGGCAAATCATTGAGATAGGCTCAGAGACTTTTTCAGAGTCTCATGAGAAGCATACAAGCACAATAGCAAACAACATAGGAACCGGTACAGGAAACAAGTTTCAAGAAAACTTGAAAATTAAATGAGTTCAGGTAATGTAAACTTAAAGAAACAGTCGATAAAACACATCAAAAAAGAATCCAAGCAAAGTCCGATAAAAGCAACCAAAGGACTAAAACTCAGTAGGAAAACACAGTAGAGAAACACATGAGATAGCCATGTGAGAACATACCAGAAACACTTCATAATACAGCAAATATAAGAACACACGAAAAGGCATGCGAATTAGAAAAGAGCAAATAAGAACATAGAAGGGGTTGATTCTCACCAAGAAAAGGAGAAAAAGAAGAGTCAGAAACATTTTAAAAACTTTCCAGAAACCCTAATCGAAAAGAAGTGCTTTTTTGAAAGAAAATCGGAGAAAACATTTAAGCAACAGTGCAAACATGTAACGGATCTAAAATAATTAGAGAGAACCTTGATATTTAGGGTTCCAGATCAGAAACCCTAATCGAAAAGAAGTGCTTTTTTGAAAGAAAATCGGAGAAAACGTTTAAGCAACTTAAGCAACAGTGCAAACACGTAACAGATCTAAAATAATCGGAGAGAACCTTGATATTTAGGGTTCCAGATGAACCGTAGAGATGAGAAAGGGTTCGAAAATACTCGACCTAAGCCGGATAATGTCATAAATAGGCTCAAAAGACCAAGAGCCACCGGAGCAAGGCCGGATCTTCGAATCAGTGAAGGACTAAGTGAAAACCCTCGAGGTCTAGCCTCGATCCTTCGAACAACAGACATGAAGAAGCCATAGGAGGTGGGTATAGGTGTTGTCCATGGCCTGAGAAGCCATGGACGCCGGTGAAATCACGGTGGAACAAGGTAGGGGAACGCCAGGGTTCTGGGGAAGGCTAGAGAGAGTTTGAGAGATGAGAGTTCAAAGGCGGCATATTTGATAGAATAGATTAGGGTTAAGGGGTATGGAAATTAAAAAGGAAAGGACGGATCATGGCCATTGATCAAAATGATCAACGACCAAGATTAAAAGAGGAACCGGGCGGGTCTGAAAATGGGTTGTGGGTTTGGGTTGGAATTTGAAATTGGTTCGTTTGATTAGGGGTGGAATTGGGGGTTAATTTGAGGCTACAATTGCCATTGGAAATGGCTATGTCTTAAATAACCAATTTCTCCCCTCTAATTTATATAAAAATAGTTAAAATAATTTTAAAAATAAATTAAAAGCACTAAACTAATTAATAATATATAAAAATTAATCCAAAAATACGGAAAATAATTTTATAATTGTAAAATGCTATTAATCATAATATAGGCTATGATTGCAATTTTACGCAATTTTAGTTTAAAATATCAAATAAATTTGTAAAAAATATGCAAAAATCATCTTTATTATATTTTGGTGTAAATATGAGGAGGGAAATAAATTATTCACAAAAATTGTAGTTTTAAGAATAATTACAGGATTTTGTACTGCTAAAATAGATAATAAATCGAGTTTATGAATCTTAGAAAATTAGAAAAAAATACCAAAACTCTTGGCATGCTCATGTGTGCACACACATACTAGTTTGAGAGTATTTTGAGTATATATAATACATAGGGAAAAATTGGATATCAACAGCTGCCCCTCTTTACCCGGGAAGGATGAAAGAGTTGTCGGGTAAAGATATGATGACCAATTTTGACCGAGAGAGATGGCTTGCAAAAGGTCTTGACCAAGCTCTGGTTTCTGAGCTACCTACATATCCCTGGTTTTACAGGAATCAGGTCATATGTAGTTCAGGATACATCGACGGAGTATGCCGATGGAGGTTTTCGAAGAGACAGCCGCAATATTTAGGTTGGGAAGGGTGGTCACGGACTGATGGGTTGCGAGAACCGGGGTGAGATCACTGCTGCTGTAATGGCCATTACCAGCTGATGTACCTGCAATTGAGTAATACAAGCATATCGTGCAGAATTTTAAATGTGATGCAAGTTCCTATTGGACCATGAATGTTGTCTTTGGACAGTTAAGATGACGTCCTCAGACCATGACGTCCTGGGCCATGAAGCGCATAATAAAGGATTCGCAGGCTATGAAATGACATTCTCGGGCTATGATAATGGTGCCTCCGAACCATGATACCTTTGAATAATGATGTGCAGAATATAAAGCGGGGTCCTCGGGCCATGGCATGGCGTTCTTGGGCTATGAAGATGGTGCCTCCGAACAATGATGCCCTTGGACGGTTTGGCGGTATTTCAGCCCATGAAATGCAAGATTTGGCGGTATTTCAGCCGATGTGAAGGATAAGTCCAAATGGCGATATTTCAGCCGACAAAAATTTAAATAAAGCTGGAGATGTTTTAGCCGATGTAGAAAGCGTAAATGGCAAAGTTTCAGCCGACAGAAATTTAAATGAAGCTGGCGATGTTTCAGCCGATGTAAAAAATGTAAATTGCGATATTTCAGTCGACAGAAATTTAAATAAAGCTGGCGATTTTTCAGCCGATGTAGAAATATAAATGGCAATATTTCAGCCAACAGAAATTTAAATAAGGTTGGCAATATTTCAGCCGATGAAAAGATTTAAGTAAAATTGGCGATATTTCAGCCGATGTAGGGATCTAAATAGAGTTGGCAATATTTCAGCCGATATAGAGATTTAAATAAAGTTTGCGATCTTTCAGCCATACAGATGGAGGTAGAGATTAACCTCGGAAGGCAGAATGGTAGCCTTATGCAATGTAAAGAAATGCAGGACGGAGGTAGAGCTTAACCTCGGAAGGCAGAATGGTAGCCTTATGCAATGTAGAGAAAAATGCAGATGACGACAATGCTTAGTCTCGGAAGGCAAAATGGTAGCCTTATGCAATGCAGAGAAATTCAGGATGGAGACAGTGCTTATTCTAGGAAGGCAGAAAGGTAGCCTCATGCAATGCAGAGAAAAATGAGATGGAGACAGTGTTTAGTCTCGGAAGGCAGAAAGGTAGCCTTATGCAATGCAAGAAATGCAGGATGGAGGTAGATCTTAACCTCGGAAGGCAGAAAGGTTGCCTTATGGAATGCAAGAAATGCAGGATGGAGGTAGTGCTTAACCTCAGAAGGCAGAAAGGTAGCCTTATGCAATGCAAGAAATAAAGGTGAGGAGTAACGAAATCTCTTAGCTGATGGATGATGGTCGATAGTTGATCGTCATTATGGCTGCTGAGAATGTCATGCGCGGATAGCACTTGTAAGTTGGCGATGATTTTGAGAGTCGTATTCTTGAAAAATATGAGTTTGTAATCATATCTGATGACTTTATGTCTGGGGTGCCTGCATTCAAAGAAAAATCATAAGTTTTGTAAAGGGGAAGGTTAGTTCGTCTTCCTGTAGACCTCTCTTGTCCTACTCGGCTCTTAGTTTCATTGGGGTAGTGTCGCAAAACAAAGCAAATTTGATAGTAGCCATGCATGACTTAGCAAAATAATAAAAATATGATGTAAATACATAATAGGTAAAATGGCTTTAGATGAACCGATGACTGCGACACGGTTCAAGATATTGTAACCTCTTTTGCTCCAGAATTTTTAGGGTCCTCCTCAAAATTCTGCCCCAGTTTACTGGGTTGGTGCTTCGGACGGCTGCGCGTGATGATTGACGAAGATCAACTTCGTAATTTTGAGGGTCCTCCTCAAAATTCTGCCCCAGTTTCCAGTATCAGAGGAAATGAAAATTTTAGTGAATTGTGATCAAACCTATAAGGCTGCCTACATATCCCATCTTATACGTGAATCAGGTCAGGCGTAGTTCAAATTACACCATAAAGGAATCATAATGGTTACATATAATATCGCTTTACTGCATTTGAATTGATCTGCTTTGGCCAGACTTCTTCATCCATTTCTGCGAGTATGAGGGCTCCCCTGGTTACAACCCGGTGAACCATGTACGGACCTTGCCAGTTAGGAGAAAACTTTTCTTTAGCTTCGTCTTGGTCCAGAAAAATCTTCTTCAGTACTAACTGCCCTGGCGTGAATCGTCTTGGCTTGACTCTCTTGTGGAAGGCTCTGGTCATTCTGTTCTGATAAAGCTGACCATGTCAAACTACATTCAGTCTTTTCCCGTCTATAAGGTCTTGCTGCTCGTAGCGACTCTTTACCTATTCTGCATCTTCAAGTTCTGCTTCCCACATAATTCTCATGGAGGGAATCTCTACTTCGGCTGGGATGACTGCCTCGGTACCGTAAACTAGCATATAAGGAGTTGCTCCAGTTGATATGCGGACTATGGTACGGTATCCAATAGAGAAAATGATAGCTTCTCATGCCACTGCTTGTGTTTTTCTATCATTTTCCTCAGTATCTTCTTAATGTTCTTGTTAGCTGCTTCTACAGCTCCATTCATCTGGGGTCTGTAGGCTGTATAATTCTTGTGCTTAATATTAAATGTCTTACACATTGCTTTCATCAGATCATTATTGAGGTTGGAACTATTGTTAGTGATGATTGACTCTGGGACGCTGAACCGGCAAATGATACGGTCGTGAACAAAGTCTTCCACAACCTTCTTGGTTACTGCCTTATATGATGATGTTTCAACCCATTTGGTGAAGTAATCAATTACCACTAGAATGAACCTGTGCCCATTTGATGCGGCAGGCTCGATAGGTCTGATGACATCCATTCCCCAAGCGGCGAACGGCCATGGTGAGCTTGTTGCATTGAGATCCTTAGAGGGTACCTTTATCATGTCTGCATGGATCTGGCAACGATGGCATTTTTGAACATACTGGATGCAGTCTATCTCCATAGTCATCCAGAAATAACCAGCTCGGAGAATTTTCTTGGCTAAGACGAAACCATTCATGTGCGGGCCACATGTCCCTACATGAACCTCCTCCAACAACCTGGATGCTTCCTTTTCCTCGACACACCTTAGTAATCCCAAATCGGGAGTCGTCTTGTACAGGATTCCTCCATTGTGAAAGAAGTGATTGGATAACCTCCGCAATGTGTGCTTTTGCATAGTGTTTGCAAGTTCTGGATACTCTCCCGTTGACAGATATTTCTTAATGTCATGGAACCATGGTTTTCTGTCCGCTTCTTCCTCGACGTGAGCACAGTAAGTAGGTTGATCCTGAATTTTTATCGGGATAGGATCAATGAAGTTCTTATCTGGATGTTGAATCATGGATGACAGAGTGGCCAATGCATCAGCGAACCCATTCTGAACTCTGGGGACATGGCGGAATTCTATCTTTGTAAACCTCTTCCTTAACTCCTGTACATGATGCAAGTATGGGAGTAGTTTGGAATTCTTGGTTGCCCATTCTTCTCGAACCTAATGTATGAGCAAGTCTGAATCCCCGATCACTAGTAACTCCTGAACGTTCATATCAATGGACGGCTTGAGCCCTAAGATGCAGGCTTCATACTCGGCCATATTGTTGGTGTACGGGAACCTGAGTTTGGCGGACACCGGATAATGTTGGCCTGTTTCTGATACTAGGACTTCTCCTATGCCAACGCCTTTAAAGTTTGCTGCTCCGTCAAAAATATTCTCCAGCCATCATAGGATTCTGCAATGTCTTCTCCTATGAAACAAACCTCCTCATCGGGAAAATATGCCTTTAGAGGCTCGTATTCTTCACCCACGGGGTTTTCGGCTAGTGCTTTTCCTTTGATTGCTTTCTGAGTCACGTAGACAATATCAAACTCACTTAACAGAATTTGCCATTTGGCCAGCTTGCCCATGGGCATAGGCTTCTGGAAGATGTACTTCAGCGGATCCATCCTTGATATGAGATAAGTGGTATAGGCATAGAAATAATGCCTCAACTTCTGAGCTACCCAAGTCAGAGCACAACAGGTGCATTCTAGCAGGGAATACTGGGCCTCGTACGGGGTGAACTTCTTGCTGAGATAGTAGATGGCTTGCTCCTTTCTCCCCGTTTCATTATGTTGTCCTAAAACACAACCATATGCTCCATCCAGTACTGCAAGGTAGAGCAATAATAGTCTACCTGGTTCGGGCGAAACCAGAACTAGCAGCGTTGACAGGTGTTCCTTGATTCTATCGAAGGCTTTCTGATAATCATCAGTCCATTAAGTGGCAGCGTCCTTTTTCAACATCTTAAAAATTGGTTCACAAATGACAATGGACAGAGCTACGAACCAGCTGATGTAATTGAGTCTCCCCAAGAAACTCATAACCTCTTTCTTGTTCTTTGGAGGTGGTAATTCTTATATAGCCTTGACCTTTGACGGTTCGAGTTCTATTCCCGGCTGACTTACAATGAACCCAAGCAATTTTCCGGTTGGAACCCCGAAAGCGCACTTGGCAGGATTCAGTTTCAGGTTATACCTTTTCAATTTGTTGAAGAACTTTCTTAAATCTTCCATATGGTCATTGGCTTTCTTGGATTTGATGATAACATCATCTACATACACCTCGATCTCTTTGTGTATCATGTCATGGAAAATAGTAGTCATGGACCTCATGTAGGTGCCCCCAGCATTCTTTAATCCAAACGGCATCATCTTGTAACAATACATCCCCCACGGCATAATGAAAGTCGTTTTCTCTGCATTTTCTTCGTCCATTCATATCTGATGATACCCAGCAAAATAATCGACAAATGACTGCAACTCGTGCTTGGCGCTGTTGTTAATTAGGATGTGTATGTTCGGCAAGGGGAAGTCATCTTTCAGACTGGCCCGGTTGAGGTCCCGGTAGTCGATACAAACTCTGACCTTCCCGTCCTTCTTTGGCACTGGCACAATGTTGGCTAACCATGTTGGATACTCCACTACCCTGAGGACCTTGGCTTTGACTTGTTTGGTAACTTTTCTTTGATTTTCAAAGTCATGTCTGGCTTGAACTTTCTCAGCTTCTGTTTTACCGGTGGACACGTCGGATCCGTTAGTAGTTTGTGAGCTACGATAGATGTACTGAGACCGGTCATATCATCGTATGATCAGGCAAATATGTCCTCATATTCTTTTAAGAACTCCATGTACTCTTCCTTTTCTTATGGTGACAAGTGAACACTGATGCGCGTCTCCTTGACATTCTCTATATTCCCCGATTTGATAACCTCAGTTTCGTCCAAGTTAGACTTACGTTTGTTCTCTAAATCCTCAATCTCTTTAACGACCTCTTCTGGTATCTCATCCTCTTCTAAGTCTATGTCCATTTTTTGCTTTATCTCGTCGCATATCGCATTCATCGGTGCATCAAGATAAGTAATAGTAATATTGTGTAAAGTAAAGTAAATGGCAGAGAAAAAGAAATAATAAGAGCGAGATTTATATAAAAACTTAAATGCTTCGATAAATGCCAAAAATTGTTTTGAACATCGGAGCTCTTTTCAAAAATTTAAAGATAATACTGAAGGGAAATAAACTAATGAAAAAGTAAAAGATAATGCATAATGCTTTGTTCAGCCTTGCTACCCTAAATCTCTCCGAGCCCTGGTGGTTTTGATGGACAAATTGTTGAGGCGTTCTCCTCGGTTCACTACCTGTATGGAAGGGCCTTCCTCCCCTTCCTCCTCGAGAATGGCGTGACAGTCCATATTATCATCTTCCAAGAATAGGTTCTTCATTGCTGCTAATACTTCATCTTCCTCTGACCCATATATGATGTCGGCCGGTTGGAAAGTCTGTTCCAGGCGGGGTATTGGGTGCTCCAGCGGATAGTAAGGGCTGCGCCATGGTGGCGACCAGTTCCTGAATTCCTGCCAAGTATATCCATACCCTAACCCGAAAGTGGTGCCATGCTTCTTCAGTTTGATAGGCTTGGTAATTCCCTGAAGGTTCTTGCCAAGCCCTTTGCCAGGTTGATACCCACTCCAATTCAGTATACTTTCTATCTTGTTATCCTACTATTTGTCTTTATCTATGGCGTTGACTCGCTCAATGTGGTGGTAAGTTTCTCCTCCTAGCTTCCTTCTCTCTTTAATCACTGGGATGGTTTGGTGACTGTATATGGGGTTACTCCCGTCACCATGAATAATCACCTCTTGGTGATTCCACTCAAACTTCACTGCCTGGTGCAAGGTTGATGCTACAGCTCCATTGGCGTGGATCCATGGTCGTCCCAGCAGTAAGTTGTAGGATGCTGGGATGTCTATAACTTTAAAATCAACATTGAACCAAGTTGGCCCCATTTGTAGACATAAACTGATCTCCCCAATAGTGGACCTTTGGGAACCATCAAAAGCTTTGACGTTGATACCCCATCCTTGATTTCATGTAGACTCTTCCCTAATATTCTGAGGGTCACCAATGGACAAATGTTGAGGCTGGATCCTCTGTCAATCAAAGTCCTAGTGATGAAATAGTCTTCACATTGCATAGTGATGTGCAACGCTTTGTTGTGTCCTAAACCTTCAGGGGGCAACTCATCCTCGTGGAAAGTGATCTTATGACTCTCCAATATCTGCCCGACCATATTTCCCATATCTCCTCCAGTTATATTGCTGGGTACGTATGCCTCGCTCAATATCTTCATTAGGGCGTTCTTGTGTGCCTCGGAGCTCTGCAGCAGAGCTAGAATGGAGATCTGTGCTGGTGTTTTATTTAATTGATCAACAACTGAGTATTCTTCCGCCTGTATCTTCCGCCAGAGATCATCAGGTCCAGTTTTAATACGTCACCCAGAGGCTTGCTTACTTGATTCAACTAAGTGCTCCGGAGTATAAATTCTACAGTCCTGGTCACACCCTGTGTTGCGATTGCTTCTCCAGACTTAGTTTTCCCCTTCCTTCTTGCCTCGGCGGTGTAATCCCAAGGAATGGCCTGTGTTTGGAATGGCGCTACTGCTGACATCGCTACAAGAATGGGCACTCTTATTTTGGGTGGCAACATAGCAACTTCATATGGTACCTTTGGAGACCCAAACTCCACCTCAATCGGCTCTGCGGTCCTTTTGGATGACAGTGTTTCAAACTCGAGAGGCACAGAAACATTTACTTCAGCATCGCCAGAGGGATGGATCTGGACTACAATTGGATTCAATGTGACGGTTGGTTTCTTGGGCTCGTCACATTCGGCAATTAATCCAATCAACCCCTTGGGGTCCCAATCATCTTCTACCTCGATCATGTGCACACCACCACCCTTATGATCATGCAAAGTATTGTTTCGAACATTAGGAGCAGGTTCTTTGTCCACGATGATTTTGTTGTTAATTAGAGCTTGGATTTTGTCTTTCAGAGATCGGCACTCATCAATGGTACGCCCTTTCATGCCAGAATGATATGCACAGGTTTTATTTGGATTGACCCACTGGAAAGGATTTTCTGGAGTTATGGTAGGTATTGGGGTGATGTAATTGGTTGCTTTGAGTCTTTCATATAATTGGTCGATTGGCTCGGCAATGGCGGTGTATTTCTTGGGAGGTTTACGGTCGAAGTTAGGGCGTGGCCTGGGGAAGTTTTGGCAGGCATGAGGTGATTGGTAGTGAGTATTATAGGCTTGGTAGACGGGTGCAAGTTGGGGATATTTTGGTGAAGTAGGTTGGTATGCTGGGGATAGAGATGGTTGGTAAGCGGATGATGGAATTTGGTAAGAGGGCGGAGGTGCTTGGTAATTGGGAATAGGCTGGTATGTGAGAGGGGGTACTGGGTAGGCTTGGTATTTTACTGGAGACTTGGTTCTTGGTACGACCATCGCGACACTCACGTCCTTTTTCTTGGATGTGCCTCCAGAATGTAGGGCTTTGTTGGTGGCCTGCAGTGCCTCAAAATTAGTGACCATACCGCTCTTAATGCCTTCCTCAATCTTTTCTCCTAGCTTGATGACATCGGAGAATTTTTGGCCCTCTATCAACATTAACCTCTCACAATACTGCGGATCCTGAGCTCGGATGAAAAATTGGTTCATTTGTTCTTCCTCTAAGGCTGGCATGACCTTAGAAGCTCGGATCTCCATCGAGTAGCATACTCACAGAATGTCTCAGTGGGTTTCTTTTTCAGATTCTGGATCTAGAAGATATCTGGTGCATTTTCCGTATTGAACCTGTACCTGTCCATGAAATCGGACGCCATTCCAACCCAGCTCATCCACTTTTTGGGATCTTGGCTAATGTACCAAGATGGCGCATCACCTTTCAAACTTCTCATGAAGAGTTTCATGCGGATCTTCTCATTTTTTCCTACACCAATCAATTTATCACTATATGTCCTCAGATGGACTCTAGGATCCCCCGAGCTGTCAAACATTTCGAACTTGGGAGGTTTGTACCCCTCGGGAAGTTCAACGTCTGGCTGAATGCAAAGATTCTCATAATTCATCCCTTCAATGCCTTTGCTTCCTTCAACGACCTAGACTCCGCTAGTCAATTTCTTGAGCTCGGCTGCTAGGTTCTTAACGAGAGAGTCTTTGTCATCAGACTCTGGTGTGTTTGTAATGGGTTGAGTGTATTGTGGCATGGTTTCCACATAGAAGGGAATGTGGTGGGGATGATCACTTGATGGTTCAGGGATGAGGAGTGGAGCGTTGTTGTGGCATGCGTTGCAATTTTGATGTGTAGCGGGTTATTTCTACGGCTTCGATATGTTCTGTGGAGGTATGGGGTGTTGAGATTTAGGAAAGTTGATGTCTGGAGTCGTGAGGGAGAATGACAGACTTGCCAAGTTCCGAACTTGGTCTAGTTCTTCTTGAAATTTCAGTAACTTTTGTTCGAGCTGAGCGACACTTTCTTTGGATACCTGAACACCTTGAGGAACCTCTACCCTTTCAGCTGAGTCGTCCTTTCTGATGTTGTTCACGTTCTCCATTTTTTCTTTGTTCTTGCTTTTGATAGGACTTGGAGGAGGAGGAGGTGGAGGGCCCCTAGATCTTGTGGAGTAGGATGACGATGCCCAAATGCACGAGCTAACCTTTTGGGGAGGGGAATAAAAAATAAAAGTAAAAACATAAAAGGTAGCAAGTTAGTACGGATTCTGAGAAAAATATTGCAATATTAAACACATAGTACAAGAATATAAATCGTGTCCTAAATTGGGTGCCTCGTTGTGCCCGAGGTAGGCCTAGCGACAAGTTAATTTTGAGATTTTATAATGCTAAATGCCTTATTTTATTGATAAAAATAAGACGAATCCCAAAACGACACTAAAATTGCATAAAGTAAAATATCACTAATGGCTATTGGACTTATTACATTTCAAAGCGAAAAAGAAAAGAAATTCCTAACTATTTGGTCCCAGAAGGACCTTCCCTAGACTCGACATCTTTGGCTCCAGCGAACAGCGTCACCAGCTCACGCAATCCCAGCAACAGATAAGCCCTAGCCAATTGTCCTCCTTCATTTCCCTCGGCGTTTTGGCAATTCTCGATCCTCCGGATGAACTTCCCTTCCAGCTCTACTAACCCTCGCTCTAAATTCCCTAAGCGCTTGTTGGCTCTGACAGCCATATCCTTCCATTCCTCGATCAACTTTTTATTAGCCTCTTGAATCTCCCGATTGTCACTCTCGCACTCCCTGATTCTTTTGCGCAACTGATTGTACTTAACCTGTATCTCAGCCCTTTCGTCGATGACCCTGTGACCTTGAGCAGACCCGGGCTATCCTAACCCAGCATGATCTTTTTCTAGCCAACCTGGATAGTATGAGGTGTAGCCGACATGATATCTGTCAGGCTCTATGGAATCCTTTTCCAGGATGATCTTACTGTTCCACATATGTTGAGCTCGATATTTATATGGGCTATTGTCGTCTTGGAAGTCAGCCCTGAAATGACTCATCTTTTCGACCTTTGGTACGACTTGCTTTCTCCCTGCATGCCTCTTGACTCGGAGAGGGACATAGGGATAAGTCCCCCTCAGACCAATGAGTATAAGAAATGGAGCGTCCCGAGAGCGGATGATGAACTCTCCAGTGGGGAACCATTCGAACATACACTGTGCCTTATTTTCTTTCAAGCTTTCAAACAACTCTACCCATCCTCGAGCATCCCCCGGCCGAGCAAATATTTCAGGCATATAGTTCATTATATTGGGATGGTGAAAGTCTATATGATCATTCCACGGACTTTGCGGAAGCTCTTGATGGTATTGACCCCTTTTGGAGATGTTCTATAAGCCAGAGTTGGAGTAATAAGTTGCAACCCTCAAAATGACTGGCCCCTCGTTGACAATTTTCCAAAGCTCGGTAGATCTCCGCAACAATCATGGGCACTATGCTGAAATGTTGCCCTTCAATCCCGTCCATTAGTGTCTTGGCGACCATGGCTAGTCTGGTATGGATCCGAACTTTCTTCATGGGAAACACTATCATTCCCAGGAAACAAAACATGAAGACGAAAACTCTCCTGTGGATATGCCCTAATGATGTGAGGGTGAATTCATCTAGATAGGTGCGGTAGGAATTGCTATGACCGTGCCTCTCGTACAGGTAGTCAAAAGGAACATAGGAATCCTTCAAACAAGTGAATTTTTCTTCAACCCCATCATTTTGAACAAACCCTTACCCTTGCGGTTTTCTGGCATGAGTAAACCTGGAGTCTCCCAAGGAATACCGGCTAACACACCTATTTTCTCGAGCAATGGTGTCATTTCAAGGTCCCCAAATCAAAATACTGATCTATCACTATCCCAGAATAAGGTCGCAGCCTCTATGATTTTGTTGTCTGGCCGAATTTCCAAAAGAGAGGATAAGTTTCCCAAATATTTGCGGACAAGAGTCTGGTCACTGGAATGAAGGTCCTCCCACCATATTAGCAACCTCGGGTGAATATTGGTCACCATGCCGAATCTATGGATTTTGGTCACCATGCCGAATCTATGGATTTCGTGCCTCATTTTCTGCAAAACAAAGCGTTAGTCCCTCACCCCCGCCGGACTCGACTATTTGAATCAATTATTGGCATAAACAACATTTAGTCCTCCAAGTAAATGCACAGAGTATGGTGTTGTCCGTTTGGGTTCCAAGGGAACCCAGTGGACTTTGGACAAGGCTATCCTAAGGAGTCATTATGTGGACAACATAACTGACTCGACTAGGTTTGACAGTGATGCATGAACAGCTAAACAGAATAAGGTATCTATGGGGTGCTAGACCGGTACACTTGAGCGGACAACTCAAGATAGAAAGGCACAGAACCGTTGACTGCACCGCTGATCGACTAGTTTTACCGCAAATACGCCTTTGCCAAAATTTAGGGGGTAATACTAGTGGAAGAGCGCAACCACTCATCAAGCGTTGCTATGGTATTTGTTTGGAACGAGTAGAATATGATGTTGAAAAATACAATTACAAGAATGAAATAAATTGCCACGTATTTTCACGTTCATAATGATTACAATAATTTCTCAAAATTACAACGGTATTGAAGGAAAACAGTAAATGAAAGCGTTAAAGAAAAAAAGAAACAAAAAGACAAGTTATTTTCGAATAAAGGCATTAAACAAAGCGATAAAGAAAACAGTAAAGTTACATATAACATGCAGTGGTAGAAGCCTAAAGACATCCCCAGCAGAGTCGCCATGTTGTCGACGCCCCCTTTTTCTCTAAAGCGAGATAGGGTTTACGATATTTGGAAAGACAACTCTATTCCCGTTTGGGAATTGGGTTTTTGAATTTGAAAAATCGCCACCTAATGACTAAGTGCATTAGGACACTAAGGGTTTTGAATTTGAAAACCAGAGTTCGGGTAAGGGCTAGAAATTATCTCGAGGGGAAGGTGTTAGGCACCCCTCAAGATCCACTAGTGTGGTTCCCGGCCATGCTACAATTGTGACTTTAAATGCAAACAACAAGTAGAAAAGCAAGAATTACAAACACAAAGAGGGATTATCACATAATGGTTGCAAGGGATTAAGGAAATTAAAGAAACTGAATTTTGATAGAGGAAGCAGTTTTAAAAATCTTGAATAAAAGAGTAAAAAGTAAAATTTTTACATAGTTGCTGCGAGTTAAAAGCAGTATAAAAGCTGAAGATTGGAAAAAATAAAATGGACAAATAAGGGAAGGGGTCCTAGGTTTATACATAATATGGATCGCCCCACACAACACCCGGTAACCATTTATACATGTGGTGTTATCGCATGGTCATCATATCCATATCTACCCTTTCCCACCCCGTTAAGGTTTAAGCGCAAAATGGTATCGTTAACTATAGCATGCTATTACCCGTCCCAATCCTATCAGTCCCGGAGGCACTTTGAACTTCTAGTCCTATCAAGGGAAGGAATTTTTGGGCTTTTCAAGAGTTTAGAAAGGTAAAAATTCTAATGCGTCAAACATAACACATAGGACAGTTATGGGGTACACATAACAATTAAAGGCTCAAATAAGCCTCCTCAGAATCACGAAAATGTAGTTTAGCATGCCTTACATATACTGATTAGGTCTGAATTAAACTTAAATGTTAAGCAGACTGGTTCAACCCATATTTTTAGACAAGAAATCTGCATTAGGTCCGCATGTCTGCAATTATTGAAGACTGATGCAGTTACAGATTTTACCCTAAAGCTTGCCTAGGTGAAACTTATAGACATGATATCTACTGGTTTCAGAAAAGAAGTAAACAGGTTACAGAAGAGTTGCCAGTTTTAACAGAATAATACAAGTTGTGCAATTGGTAATACGTTATTACTGACAGATTATCTTAAAACGAGTGAGGTAATTTAGAATTGATTGACAGTTCCTATAGGCATGTTTTCTAGCGTTGTTAATTTTAAACACTTTTATAGACACGGAAGAAAATGCAGAAAACCTACAACATGATATCTAGGTGTTGCATTTATTACGAACGTGACATGTGATTGCATTTGGTTATTAAGACCTATAAACATGTTTGCCTAATGAGGAATGGATATGCAAGAATTACAAAGGACCTATAGGCATATTTTCTACATGCAAAAATCCTATAGACATGGTATCTATATGAGAACATGCTGAAATTAAAAATCCTATAGATATGGTATCTGTATGAGAACATGCTGAAATTGAAGAAATCCTATGGACATGGCATCTACATGTGAACATGCTAAAATAGAAATCCTATAGATAGGTTATATATATCGGAACATGCTAAAATTAAAAAAATCCTATAAAAATGGTATATATATGAGAACATGCTGAAATTAAAAATCCTATAGATAGGTTTTCTACCCCTTTTTGCATACATGGTTACCCTCCCTTTCTTCACTAAACCCCCATAAGTTATTACAAATTATTACAGACCAAATGAATCAGGCAAAAAAATAAAATTACATCAGGAATTTAAGCTGCATCCAAGGAACCTAATTCAGACTCGATATCTAACAATATGGGATGAACCAACTTCCGGGATCGATTTTCGAAGTCTTTCTCTTGTTTAGGATGTGTCAAAGTTCCAAGAAACTTCAAGAGTTCCAGGCAGTGCTCACACCCCAAATCTTATTGCAGAACAGATTAAGGTGCAGTGTGGAAGTGCCAGCCCACAAGTGTCCAAGTTCGAAGGGAACTCAAGGTTCCCAAAGCAACGCTCACAGGAAAGGGGCAGGACTTAAGGACTAGGAGTAAGTGTAAGTGCAATGAGAGGGAATAAGGGGGGAGCCAGGGCAGGTTGGTGGTCATGCCTAGCAACTGGGTTGCTGGCACACCCCTGACCAGCTTGTCATCTCAAAAATAAGAGAGTTAGGACCTTTTGAAGGTCGGGTTCAACCATGGACAGCAATTCATATGCTGCCAGGCTATACCTAAACTCTATACACATAAGGGAATAGGGGAATATGAGATTGAAAGAGGCTAGGATCCAAAGGACCCAGTCTTAATCCATGAAATTTTTTTTGCATGTTGTCGTGTCTTAAAATACAGCCCAAACACATAAAGGGAATGGGGATAGGGATTCATTGCAACAACAGATAGCAAGACATAAGAGTGTGTGTGTGTGTGTGTATGTGTGTGTGTGTGTGTTTATATATATATATATATATTATTTAAATTAAACTCCATAAAGCAGTAAAAAGGAAGCTTATAAGTAAACACATTGTATTTGATGCTTGAATTGAAAGTATGACATACCAGTTCAGAAGAACAAGTAGGGACAAGCAGCAGATTTGGGGAAGCCAAATTACAATCAGGAAGCAAGAGTGCGAGTTTTAGAAGAGAGTTGATGATTTTAAAAATCGTGTGTGGGTTAATGAAAGAGCAGAGTATTTATAATTGAAAACAGGTGTAGCAAATAAGGCAAAAATCATAGTTTAGTAATAATTAAGGAACTATGTACCAATTAAAATCAGTTAGCCCATAGACTCTCTTTAATTACGGAGTCCAAATTCAAATGGTAATGGACAGAAGTTATTTAAGGAAGGAGATCAAGTAAATATCTCGTGCAAGGTAGGCAAATAAGGGTAAATAGATAGTGATTTTTAAATTTGAATTTGACACAGAGATGAAGAGGCAAACCATTGAGATAGGCTCAGAGACTTTTTCAGAGTCTCATGAAAAGCATACAAGCACAATAGCAAAGAACATAGAAACAAGTACAGGAAACAAGTTTCAAGAAAGCTTGAAAATTAAACAAGTTCAGGTAATGTAAACTTAAAGAAACAGTCGATAAAACACAACAAAAAAGAATCCAAGCAAAGTCCGGTAAAGGCAACCAAAGGACTAAAACTCAGTAGAGAAACACATGAGATAGGCATGTGAGAGCATACCAGAAAAACTTCATAATACAGCAAATATTAGAACACACGCAAAGGCATGCGAATCAGAAAAGAGCAAATAAGAACATAGCAGGGGTTGATTCTCACCAAGAAAAGGAGAAGAAGAAGAGTTAGAAACATTTTAAGAACTTTACAGAAACCCTAATCGAAAAGAAGTGCTTTTTTGAACGAAAATCAGAGAAAACGTTTAAGCAACTTAAGCGACAGTGCAAACATGTAATGGATCTAAAATAATCGGAGAGATCCTTGATATTTAGGGTTCTAGATGAACCCTAGAGATGAGAAAAGCTTCAAAAATACTCGATCTAAGCCGGATAATGTCATAAATAGGCTCAAAAGACCAAGAGCCATTAGAGCAAGGTCATAGATGGCCGGATCTTCGAATCAGTGAATGCCTGAGTGAAAACCCTCGAGGTCTGGCCTCGATCCTTCGAACAACAGGCATGAAGAAGCCATAGGAGGTGGGTATAGGCTATCCATGGCCTGAGAAGCCATAGACGCCGGTGAAATCATGGTGGAACAAGGTAGGGGGACGCTAGGGTTCCGGGGAGGGCTAGAGAGAGTTTGAGATATGAGAGTTCAAAGGCGGCGTATCTAATAGAATAGATTAGGGTTAGGGGGTATGGAAATTAAAAAGGAAAGGACGGATCATGGCCGTTGATCAAAATGATCAACGGCCAAGATTAAAAGAGGAACCGGGCGGGTCTGAAAATGTGTTGCGGGTTTGGGTTGGAATTTGAAATTGGGTTGTTTGATTAGGGGTGGAATTGGGGGTTAAATTGAGGCTACAATTGCAATTGGAAATGGTTATGTATTAAATAACCAATTTCTCCCCTCTAATTTATATAAAAATAGTTAAAATGATTTTAAAAATGAATTAAAAGAACTGAACTAATTAATAATATATAAAAATTAATCCAAAATACTGAAAATAATTTTATAATTGTAAAATGCCATTAATCAAAATATAGGCTATGATTGCAATTTTATGCAATTTTAGTTTAAAATATCAAATAAATTTGTAAAAAAAAATGCAAAAATCACCTTTATTATATTTTGGTGTAAATATGAGGATGAAAATATATTATTCACAAAAATGGTAGTTTTAAGAATAATTACGGGATTTTGTACTGCTAAAATAGACAATAAATTGAGTTTACGAATCTTAAAAAATTAGGAAAAAATACCAAAACTCTTGGCATTCTCATGTATGCATACACATACTAGTTTGAGAATATTTTGAGTATATAAAATACATAGAGAATAATTGGGTATCAACAACGGCCGATCGATGTGTGTTTAGGTCTAGGGTCCTCATTTAGGTATTAGATGTTATTATATAGGGGTAGATATTATGTTAGGGGTGTGGGCCTAGGAATTATGGGATTGGTAATTATGGACTAGGTCCAAAAATTAGGCCTAAAAATGAGTCGTTCGAGCCCAAGTTTTATTCTTTCCCCGCGAACAAGATTAAAATATGATCTCATTTATTAATTAGTCCTACTTAAGTAAAATAACTATTAAAATAAAGCTGACCATTAAAATAAACTATTTTTTGGTATTTTTTAAGATTAAATATGACTACAAAATATTAATGGAACAATTTTGTAATTTTTATTTTTCTTGTAATAAAATAGAATAAAGGAGTATAAATTAGTTAAAATAGCTATATTAGGCCTAAATTAGATATTTACATGCTTAAATATACATCGATTTTATTTTTTTAGAATCTTAATTATGTCACGTGAACGTGTACACAATCATGATGATAGATTAAGTTGCGCCTAAAGCAAACTACGAATATTCATTTTAGAAACTGTAATCATGTCACGTGAACGTGTACATAATTGATACAACAACAACAACAACAACAACAAAAAAAATAACAACCCAGTAAAATCCCACTAGTGGGATCTGGGGAGGGTAGTGTGTACGCAGACCTTACCCCTACCCCGAAGGAGTAAAGAGGCTATTTCCGAAAGACCCTCGGCTCAAGAAAACAGAAAGACAAAAAAGGGAGACAAAATTAGTATCACCACATAAATCATAGGAAAAATAAGAGCAACATTAAATTCAGAATCAAGATGCAAAGCAAAAGCTATAGGTAGTAAATATGTCATGCATTGAAAAGAGTAATAGTAAGACACAATATTGCCGATAGCTATCTTAGACAAAAATCCTACCAGGCTAGTCTTATAGAGGTACGAAGTAAGGCAAGACTCAACTACCTCCCAACCTACAACCCTAATACTCGACCTCCACATTTTCCTATCAAGTGTCATGTCCTCGAAAATCTGAAGCCTCGCCATATCCTGCCTGATCACCTCTACCCAATACTTCTTAGGTCGCCCCTACCTCTTCTCGTACCCTCCATAACTAGCCATTCACACCTCCTTACTGGGGCATCTGGGCTTCTCCTCTGAACATGTCCGAATCATCTGAGCCTCGCTTCCCGCATCTTGTCATCAATGGGAGCCACGTACACCTTCCCCCGAATATCATCATTCCTAATGTTATCCATCCTAGTATGCCCGCACATGCACCTCAACATCCTCATTTCTGCTACTTTCATCTTCTGGATATGTGAGTTCTTCACAGGCCAACACTCAGCCCCATACATCATGGTCGGTCTAATCACCGCTTTATTGAATTTACCTTTGAGTAACGGTGGCACATTCTTGTCACATAGGAATCCAGATGCTAATCTCCACTTCATCCATCCTACTCAATACGGTGTGTGACATCCTCGTCAATCTCCCCTCCCCCCTGAATAACTGACCCGAGGTTCTGAAGATGCCTCTACTTGGGATGACATGTGATTCAAGCCTCACATCCACGCCCACTTCCCCCGACTTGGCGTTGAACTTACACTCCAAGTATTCCGTCTTCGTCCTAATCAGCTTGAAACTCTTAGACTCAAGAGCCTATCTCTAAACATCCAGCCTCTCGTTAACACCGGCTCACGACTCATCAATCAGAACTATGTCATTGGCGAATAGCAAGCACCACGGCACCTCCTCTTGAATACGGTGCGTTAACGCGTCCATCACCAGGGCAAATAAGAAGGACTGAGCGCAAAACCTTGATGTAACCCCATAACAATCAAAAAATGGTCAGAGTAGCCTCCAACTGTCCTAACCCGAGTCTTAGCCCCATCATATATATCCTTAATCTCCATAATGTAGGGAATCGACACCCCTTTTGCCTCCAAGCATCTCCAAAGAACTTCTCTAGTACATAATCACGATAATAAATTCAAAATGCGCCTAAAGGTTTGCCTAACCAGGTGTTGACGGACTAGCATGATCCTAATGGATTAATTAAATAAAGTAATAAAACGATTAAAGTCAGTTGTCACGCTAGATTCATCGTTACAGGCTAACTCCAACTTTTAGTGTCTTTGCCGGATAATCCGATTGATTCAAACAATGAGGTTTAGCCACTGACTATACTAACCAATGCAACATGATACAAACAGAAACATCACTTAGTCTTAAAGTTACATTCAAGCTCTAAATCAACTAATTGAAAATACGAACAAAACAAAATCTAAAGAAAATTTCAAACCCATGTGAAATTCACGTCAACAGAATGCATTCAGGGAAGGTAGCACAAATTTATTCACACAATAGCAAACGATAATAGATTTAAGGCATAATAGTTAGAAATAAACCTCAAGAGATGACTGTAGCGTAGGCTTTTGGACAGGGTTAGAAAGAAAGGGCGGCATGCAGGATCAAAACAGCTTAAAATGAAAGGGTTCAAAATTACAACTTTTGAAATCAGATCTTTTGCAAAACAAAAACTTCTCCCCCAGTTTCTTTGTGTTTGGAGAATTTTGGATTTTAATTTTGAGAGGATCAAACAGTGTAAGGCTGGCTACGTATCCTTAAGGAACCAGGTCGAACGTAGTTGAAACTAATAAAAATTATTTTGTTTTTGTTACTTCTTCTTCTTCTTCTTTCTTTTCTCTTTTGTTTCTTTTACTTTTCTCTTTTCTTCCTTTCTTTATTTTCTTTTCTTTTCTATTCCTAACTCTAATTCGTATTCCAAATAAGGGATGTCACACCTCCTTTTTACTACACCCCGGAAGGAGTATAAGGGAGTTTTTTCCAATTTAAGTGACAATCGAAACAGGATTATTTTTATTTAAAATTCATAGTCGTCACTTGGGATAATTTATGGTGTCCCAAGTCACCGATTTAGAATCCCGAATCGAGGAAAGATTTGACTCTATTTATGTCTGCGAACACAGAAATTCGGGTAAAGAATTATGTTAACTCGGGAGAAGGTGTTAGGCACTCTCGAGTTTCGTGGTTTTAGCACAGTCTCTTTGATCATACTTGGCTTGTTAAATTGTATAATTACTGATTTTAGAACATATGTGCATTTACCTTTCACCGCTTTTTAATTAAGAAAATTATCTTGAAACGGGTCACGAGTACGTGTACCCATTTGTTAGGTGCGTCAAAAATTATGCCACGCGAACGTATCCACAATTAATAACGCTTTATTATTATTAAGAAAGTTGGCCGAAGTTGCGCGAACACATACTCCGGTTTTATTTTTAGAAATCGTAGTCATGTCACACGAACGTGTCCAAAATCACGATGGTATATTAAACGTGCCTAAAGCAAACTACGAACATTTGTCATTTTTATATCTTGGTTATGAAATTAATACGAAGGTCATATATGATTAAATGGTGGATGGCACACCTCGGACTATATAAACCAAATTAATTAGTAGCTTATGCAAACCCATTTTTTGTTATTAAGAAAGTTTGTTCAAGGTTGTGCGAACGCATACCCCAAATTGGTTTAGAATTATAATCATGTCACGCACACGTATACACAATCACAATTGTATTTTTTAAAATGGCCCTAAGGCTTTTCTACGAATATTTATCCCAATGTCTAATTACAACATGTGAGGGCTATGATTAATTTTGGTGACACACCTCAATCTAATTACGAAAATTATTTTAACACAACTCAATTTGCTGCACAACTGCTAATTATAGAAGAACGTTGGACTTTGAACTTTTGGAAACCAGCCTATTATAGACAAGGATTCAGCAGCAATTAAGTGAAGAAATGGGTTCGAAAGAGCAGGTCTAGGCACAATAAGGCCTGGAACTCCCATTTTTCAAATGGCCTCAAGGTCTAGGCCCAAAAGAAGCCCAAACCTGATGAAAGACAAATGCTGAAGAACAGGGACTCAAGATCGAGTCCATTCAAAGAAAAGCAGCCAATATTTAAACTCAAAAATACCAGATGAGCCTAATTAAATTTCATCAATACACAGCAACAGGCTAAAAGGCATTGGGCACTACTAAACCATATTATAAAAGAAAATATTGCTTGAGTTCAATTGCATTAATGACATAAAAAAACACGAAACTGTACAACATTCAGCCTTAATTCAATGCCAAATTAGCTTAAAAATAATGGTATGAAATTCAAAACTCAATTAAATCTTCTTGACACACACCATAGCAACAAAACCTTGTGAAATTAACATTGGACAATCCTGAATCTAAACATCAACTCAAATTAAAATAAAACTCAAACACAAACCAAAATGATTCAACATAGGCTTAACTATTACTGCAAACAAACAGGAGAATTTTCCCTCACCCATAGCAAGTTTAAACCAAACTAACAATTAGACAAGAGACTCAGATAGCTTAAATTCCAGTTTAACATTAGGGCACCACATCTATAGCATGAAACAAACTAACAACATGCACCTAGAAATAAAATATTACAAACCATAATTGAGATTGAAGAATAAGAAGTGAAATTCAACAACAAAACAACGTTGATGTTTATCATATTTCCATATCCAAGTTCTATATTAAATTTCAGGTGTTATCCATAGTCCAAAAAGGTACCTGAAAATCAAGAGAAAAGCAATGAGAGTGAGGAAATAGCAGCAGTAGAATCAACTCAGCAAACCAGCAACAACCAAGCTTTTAAACCATTTTTTGGAATCCAGAATGACCAGAAATTCTTGAGAATAGTTCAACTATGGAGATTAAAAAAGAAACAGGAAACCAAAGTCAATTTCTTCACCAAAATTGCAAGAAATTTCAGTATTTTTAGAACTCAGCCGTTTTCTAAAGTTTTCAGTGTTATAGTTCTCTCAAATCTCCCTTGACAATGAAGGAACATGCCTTGTTATAGAAGCTTTCTAGGGAATCAGAATTGTTTCTATTATTTGCTGATTACCCATTCTCTAATTTTTAACATATTCACTTTTACCCTGAATTTTGGTCTTGTTAGCTAGGTCAGTCCCTTTCCCCACCTTCCAGGAAATTTTAAAATCAATTACACCAGATTCCCCTTAACTAAAATCCCTAAACTAACCTTTAAGCTTCTACTATTTACCCTTAGAACCAGATATGGGTCAAGTTTGACCCAAGACTTAAACAGACCCTTGAAGTGGTTCAAAGATGGCCGCAAAGACCAATCAACAAATTGACCCAAATCACAGAATCAATTTCAGTAATTTGTGAAAAGCAAAAGAAGAAACAACTTAAATGAATTCAAAACCAAAACCTAACTAAATGACTGATTTTCTTTTAAACTAACAAATATGCTAGAATTAACTACATTTCCAAGTCAAAAGAAACCTTATTAAACTAGCTATAAGGCTAAAACAAGAAGGACAAAAATCAGAAACTTAACATGACATGAATAATAGCTAAGCAGGCAAATGAATAACCCAAATAAAATCAATGAACAACTTTTAAAAGTTGAAAAGAAAACTGGAAAACAAATGGAACAAATCCCATCACAAACCAATCCAAAGGGAAAAACCTATGTTTGAACCTTTATTAATTTCCAGTTGTCGACGCCCCCTTTTCTCTAAAAAAAGTGAAATCGGGTTTACGATATTTAGGAAAGACAACTCTATTCCCGTTTGGGAATTGTTTTTTTTTTTGGATTTGGAGAGTTGCCACCTAATGATTATAGTACATTAGGACACTTTTTAGAAGGATTAAATATGAAAAACCAGAGTTTGGGTAAGGGCTCGAAATTATCTCGAGGGGAAGGTGTTAGGCACCCCACAAGATCTACTAGTGTGATTCTCGTTCATACTACAATTGTGACTTTAAATGCAAATACAAATAAACAAGCAAATATTCAAATAAGAAGCATAAAAGGGGTTAAAAGAAGTGTCGAAATTCAGAAAGGAAACAATTTTGTGATTGAAGAGATATGCAAGTAAAGGGAAGGGGTCAAACAATTGGTGCAAGCGACTTGAAAGACGTATAAGAAACAGAAGTTGAAATAGCCTTTTTAAAAATCTGAAAATTATTAAACTAATAAAGAGGGGGGGGGGGGTCCTAGGTTTATACATTACATGGATCATTCGCACAACACCGGTACCCAATCGTACGCATAGTGTTATCGTGTAATCATCATCTCCATGTCCACCCTCCCACCCTGTTAAGGTATTAAAGCGCGGAATGGTATCGTTTACTTATTGCATGCTATTACCCGTCCCAATCATATCAGTCTTGGAGGCAAATGTACTACTAATCCTAAAGGGAAAAGGGTTTGGGGCTTCAGAAGTTTCAAAGGATAAAATTTTAAGGCGTCAACCAAAACAAGTAATTGCAAATAGACGAGGAAACAGACAAGAAATCAGGGCTCAAGTATGCTTCCATAAATCATCAAAAATCACAGAGTTTAGCATGTCTTACACGTACTGATTTTGGTCTTATTTAAATAAAGCGGCGAGCAGACTGGTTCAACGCATATTTTTAGGCAAAAAATCTACATTAGGCATACTCGAATGTAGTTATTTGAAACTTATCTGGTTAATCTAAGTGCTGATTAGAACTAGGCATAATATATACTGATTTAAAAAAAAGGATGCAGACTTAAAAGGAGTTGCCAATTTTAATAGAACATTACGAGTTTAGCAATTAACATTACTCATATTCGAAATTTCCTATAGGCATGTTTTCTATTTGTTTGCTAATTTTGACACCTTTTAGATGTTAACAAAAGTTCCTATGAACACGGTATCTATATGCAGCTTTTATTATCAAACCTACAAATGGTTTGCCTAGCGATGTTTATAGATGCAGAATGCAGCAGTTTATAGACCGTATTTTTTATATGATTTTTTGGTGGAAACAATTAGAAGTTAACCTATAGGCAGGATATCTATGCGCGTTTGCAGAAATTATGAACGAATTCTATATGCATGATTTCTAGACGTGAGTTTTGCAGAAATGCAGAAATTAAAGTTTACCCTATAAACATGATCTTCTAGGTGGATATGCAGAAATAAGAGTTTAAACCTATAGTCATGATTTCTAGGTGGATATGAAGAAATAAGAATTTAAACCTATAAGCATGATTTTTAGGTGGATATGCAGAAATAAGAGTTTAAACCTATAGGCATGATTTCTAGGTGGATATGCAGAAATAAGAATTTAAACCTATAGGCATGATTTCAAGGTGTATTTGCAGAAATAAGAATTTAAACCTACATGCATGATTTCTAGGTGTATTTGCAGAAAAAATTAACCTATAGGCAGGATCTCTAGTGTATTTGCAGAAAAATTAACCTATAGGCAGGATCTCTACCCTTGGTGCATAAAATAAAATCACATCCCCCTTTTTACTAAATTTTTCAGAGTTTGTACAAATTACTACAGCCCAAAAGAAACCACTGGAATAATAAAAAAAAACATCATAAATCATCAGCTGCATTCGAGCAGCCTAATTCAGACTTAATACCTAATAATATGAGATTGAGCCACTTCCGAGATCCAAATTTCCAAGCCTTCTCTTATCTAAGGTGTTTCAGAGATCTAAGGGATTTCAGAAACCCCAGGCAGTGCATACACCCAAGATATTAATCAGAAATTGAGTTGTGCAGTGCGGAAGGGCCAGCCCTTATGTGTCCAAGTTCAGAGGGAGCTCAAGGGTCCCAAGGCAAGACTCACACAAGAGGGGCAGAACTTAAGTTCTAAGAATTGAGTGTAAGTGTAATAGGAAGGGGTAGGGGGATACCCAGGCAGGCTGGTGGTCATGCCTAGCCACAAGATAGGGTGGCACACCCTTGACCTAACCTGTTGATCAAGCATTTAGAGAGTAAAGACCTACTGGAGATCAAGCCATGGCCTGAACAATAATCATAAGTACTGGCAGGCCAAGGCTGTTACTCAGCATACACACAATAAGGGAATGGGAATGGGGAATTGACAAAGCTTAGGGCCCCGAAGGGTCCAGTTCATATCCATGAACAATGATTTCAGACATTGTCATGTTTCTGAACCATAACTTTAAGCATAAAAGGGGATATGAGGGTTTGGGATCCATAAAGTATCAAACAAATAACCAACAACTGACAGGATGTACACATAAATTAAACATTGAATTACAAGGGAAAAGGACATGTTACAGCATGCTAGAAACATATGTAAACTAAAGAAAACATGATCAAAAGTTAACTAGAACATACCAGTAGAGAAGCAAAAGTGCAGAAGAAAGTAGAGCAAACAAAAGTCCACAGTAGCACAAGTAGCAGAAAGAGAGAGAGAGTTTTTTTAAGTGTAAAAGAGTGATTTTTGAACTCAGATTACCCGTCTATGTTCTTGTGTTCAAAGAAAGGGGAGGAGAGTCTTTATAGCTTTGAAAACGTGTAAAGAAACAAGGCAATAAGTACAAATCTAACACAAATATGGGCATGGACACAAATCAGAATCAATTAGTATAATACTCCCCTTTAATCAGGGGATTCTTATTCGAACGGATACTAACAGGACCCAAATAAGGAAAGGAGAATCAGTCTTGTAAGCAGAATGGTTATTGCCATAAAAGAAACAGTAAAGTCATACAACAGGCAATTAAGACTAAGTACAGGATTTGAAGCTATTTTTGGAAAGATTCAGTGAGGCCAATCAAAGAAAAGAATCAATTAAACTTTGACAGGCTAGTAAAATCAGGATCTCAGGGAAGGAACAATTTTTGAAATCAATTTCGAGTTAAATAAATCACAGGAACTCCGTATATAATGCACGCACAAATAGCAGACATGTGAGTCTAAGCTATACAGCAGTAGCAGAGAGCGGACATTCAAAACATGCTAGTTAGGCTTCAGTGTGTGATAGAAAGGGAAGGAGTCAAAAACATCAGAGAGTCGAGTGAGAATCATAAGCGTAGAACATATAGAGAAAAGAAATTTTGAAACAAGGAATCTAGTTGAATAATGCACAAACAACCTCGCAGGACATTGAATAGACTCCCAAAGAGACTAGGGTTTTTCAAATCAGTTGAATTTAGAGACGACAAACAGGTGAAACAACAAACAATTTCAAAGCTCAAGCGAAAATCCCCTAAAATTAGGGTTTTAACTATTAATCATTAAACCAAACAAATAGGCTCAGGAACTCAAGTAAATCCCCAAAATTAGGGTTTTTAACATCAAATAAACCTAGAGATGATAAGCGTATGAATCGAATGAAACCTTAACAAACAAACTCAAACAAAAATCACAAAATTAGGTTTTTTTTTCAACATGCTGAAGCAGATAGAAGAATAAACATGAATAAATCATACCAAAACATAAACATGCTAAGAATTAGAGATCTTTTGAAAAACTTAGAGGAAAAACCCTAATGAAGGGTCGTTTTTGCAAGAAAAGTCGAAGATCTTTCAAGAACACACTTAAACATTTATGGCAAGTATAGATCTAAAGCAGATCTGAAAGAAAAATCAAGAAATCCCAAAGATTAGGGTTTCGAAGAACCCAAAAAGATGAGAAAGGCCTTGGAAATTAACGATCTAACCAGGAGCGCCAAGGATCTGACTCGAACGGCCATGGCTGGCCGGAGAAGGGTCAGAGGTGACCGGAGAAAGCTCAAGAATGGAAGTCAGGCAATGATTGGACCAACTTCCTTTGAGATCTGGCCGGGAAACCATGGAGCGAACACTCAGGAGCCATAGGAGGCCATTACACATCCCCGATGGCCCTGGAAGGCCATTGATTAGGGCAGAAGTTGAGAGGCGGTGACTAGGGTTTATGAGAGATTAGAGAGCGTTTCAGAGATGAGAGGTTTCAAGGGCGGCATTTGGTGGATAATGTTTAGGGTTAGAGGTCGTTTGGAATTAAAAAAGGAAAGGGGAGGTCTGGACCGTTGATCAAAATGATCAATGGCTCAGATTAGAAGAAAACAGGCAGGTTTGGTTTAAATGGGTACTGGGTCGGGTTAGGACGAAACAGGGCTAGGGTGATTTGGGCTCAATTTTGGGGCTGAATTGGGTTGAATAGGGGTGCCAATTTGGCTATAATTGAAATGCAATTGAGGCCAAATCGTAAATAGCCAATTTTCCCTTTTAAATTTTTTATAAAAAATAGTAATACAGATTTTAAAAACAAATTAAGAGTACTGGGTAAATAAGTATTATATAAATATTAATTAAAAAATGATGGGATTAATTTTATAAACATAAAATGTCATAAATTACAAGATAGACTATAATTGCAATTATATGTAATTTAGCTTTAAAAATACCAAACAAAATTTGTAAAAACATGCGAAAATTATCTTAATTATATTTTGGTGTAAATGTGAAAATAAAATAAATTATTCACCAAAATAATAATTTTGGGAATAATTATTGGATTTTGTCGTATAAAAATAGGCAATAAATTGGGTTTAAATATTATTAAAATGCCAAAACTCTTGGGTGTGCTTATATATGCACCAATATTCTATTTTGGGATAATGCATAAAATCCACCCCATCCTATGACCCATTTGTCAATTACACACCTTTTCTTTTCGGGGGTCCTATTACCCCCCTGAACTATTTTAAAGCGTAATAAATACCACCTTAAGTGCTGACGTGGCATATAGAGTGTGCACACTCTCTTAAAGGCAAGTGGAAGATCAAGTAGCGGGTATCTTCACAAGCCCTTTGAGATCAACTGCTTCCTCAGTGTCTCTTGAAATGCCTAACTCAGTGTATCATCATAAGAGGATGTTGGATATAGTAAAATAAATTCATCTTAAGTATGTGAATTTTCTAGTTCACGTGTTAAAAAATTGAAAATTAATCCAATGAATCATAGTCAATTTTCGTAGTTTTAATCATAATCCATCGAAAACTAATGGATGTCAAACTACGAAAATTGATACGGATAACTTACTTATGTATCATTGTCATTTAACCTTAATCACTCAAAGTAATCCATCAAATCTAGTAAAATCATGAGGAAATAGTTTAGAAAAGATTACCGCCATCTTGATTTTGTGTGTCAGTGCAGTTAAAAGCATTAGTACGAGTGGCATAATGGCAAGCAAAGGTTGCAGAATGGCAAGCAATATCGAATCAATATTTGCCGTCAAATTAATTGAAAACCCGCCGGAAATGGCTGTTCTCAGACCTACAGGCGCGTGTATTTCACCACCTTGCACGCATCTGGTTGTTGATTTTTAAGGGGTAAATTATTACACTTTAAAATAGTTCAGGGGGGTAATAGGACCCCCGAAAAGAAAAGGTGTGTAGTTGGCAAATGGGTCATAGGATGGGGTGGGTTTTATGCATTATCCCTATAAAAATACTTAGGAAAAAATTGGGTATCAACACCAGTCAAAATAAACACTACTTAAAGAAGAGGAGAAGAAAAGAAGAGAAATAGGAGGTGAAACAACAGAAACAGATAGAAATATGAAAGAAAACTTACCTAATTAACTTGAAACCAACATTGGACGCTTCGATTTAACCAAAACCAATGTAATCGCTTGTTCTTGAAAAAGAACAAGCGAACGTCATTAATTTTGTGTTAAATCAGACTTTTGAAACTCGAAAACTCGGAGGTCTAGGTCTTGCATGCCACAGATACAAGGGTGAGGAAATTTGAGGTTTAGGGCTTCAACCTTAGATTCAAGATTCGAAAAGATGTAGAGGTATTTGAGGGAAGTAGTTTTGGGTTATGGAAAGAGGAAGGACTAGGGGTTATGGGTGTGATTTCAGGGGTGATTTGAGGTGGTGCCGCCACTACAGAGGGCGAGGAGTGTTAGGGCGGCGCCTAGGTTTTCTTGTCTCTGAGGAGACGATCAGGAGTGAATGGGAATGATACGGGGGAGGGGGGTGGCCTAGGTTTGGACAATTTTATAATGTATCTAGGACCAGTTCCCATCCGTTCGATGGGAAGGAAATCAACGGATGGGATGCATTTGACTGAAACGACACTGTTTAGCTTGAGAAAAAGTTGGACTGGGTTTAAATGGAGCCTGGGCTGGGTCTGAGACAGGTCTTGGGAGAAAATCATTTGGGCCTGGGAAAGTTTAATTGAAATAGCCCAAAATCAGACTTCTTTTAAATTTTCTTTTTCTTTTTCAAAAGTAATTTAAATCCTAAATTAACTCTTAAACTAAATTTATTTACTAAATTAAGCTAATTACTCACTGTAGTATTTAATAAAAATTAATTAACTCCCAAATAAAAAGAAAAACTATAAAATTAAAAAAACTAAAATACAAAGTGAGTTAATTTTGTGATTTTTTTCATTTTTGTAAAACGACTAATTTACTAATTAACCTAAAAATATAAAAATAAATACTAAATTAAAATGAAATGTATTTTGTATTTTTTCATGATTTAAGTAAAATAAACATGCACAGACAAATGCAAATAATTAACAAAAAATTCTACAAAAATCTATGAAATTGCAAATAATGAGAAAAATTTATTTTCTTGAATTTATGGGAGTAATTCACATAAGGCAAAAATCACATGCTCACAGCTGCCCCTCTTTGCTCGAAAACACGAAGAGTTTTCGTGCAAAGATAAAGTGAGCGAATACGAGCGATTTTTGCCCGTTTGAATACTCCGTGAAAAGTATTTTTTGGAAGATTTGACCGCACCCTAATTATGAGGCTGCCTACATATCCTCGACTATAAAGGAATCATGTCAGTGTAGTTCAGAAAGTTTCGATAGCTGGGACTACCAGGAAGCTGTGATTTCACTGTTGCTGTTGCTGCTTCTACTGCTTGCTGAACTCCTTATTACACCAAAACAAAATAAAAGAAGCTAGTCTATGCTATGATTTATGAATTACAAGAATCACTATACTTCTTCAAACTTGATCTTGCAATTTCTGTTGCTCTGTTGACTTGTACTTTCCGGTGAGATTCCTTTGTTGTTGTCTTGGATTGTTTTTTGAGGTGCTTTCCCTTTCTCCAGGTGGGCGTCTGATTGTTGAACTTGAACCGTCTTCCTTTGACCATTGTTGTCTTTCCTTTGTTCTCCAGGTGGGCTCCTGGTTTTCACATTTGAACTGTTTCTCCTCGAAACTTGAACTGCTTTTCCTTTTGTTCTCCAGGTGGGGTCCAGATTGCTAAACACTTGCACTGCTTTTCCTTGAAACTTGAACTGCTTCCTTTTGTTCTCTAGGTGGGATCCTAATTGCTGAACTCCTTTAAACCTTGTTGCTTTCCCTTTGTTCTCCAGGTGGGCTCCTGATTGCTGAACACTTGCACTGCTTTTCCTTGAAACTTGAACTGCTTCCCTTTGTTCTCCAGGTAGGCTCCTGATTGATGAACTCCTTTGAACCTTGCTACTTTCCCTTTGTTCTCCAGGTGGGTTCCTAATTGCTGTCTTTCTCTGAACATTGCTGCTTTCCCTTGAAACTTGAACTGCTTCCCTTTGTTCTCCAGGTAGGCTCATGATTGCTGAACTCCTTTGAACATTGCTTCTTTCCCTTTGTTCTCCAGGTGGGCTCCTGACTGCTGAACACTTGCACTGCTCCCCTTTGTTCTCCAGGTGGGCTCCTGATTTCTGAACTTGAACTACTTCCTTTTGAGATTGCTTTTCCTTTAAACTGTCTTCCCTTGCTCTCCCGGGGTGCCTGATTGCCGAACCTGATCCGCTCCCCTTTGAACTTGTGCCGTCCTCCCTTTGTTCTCTAGGTGGATGCCCGATTTCATCAAAATAAACAAAACAAAAGAAATTTTTCTGCCCCAGTTTGATATTGGGAGCATCTATGAGTAGAACAAATTCTAAACTATAATCCTGAAACTTTCAAACCAAGCCTTATCTCAAAAGTGAAAAGCTTAGATGCCAAATTACACTTCCCAAAAGTAGCTCTCTCATCAGACCTTCTCATTTGTGAGGGTCTAAAAACTTACCAAATACTGTTATCCAGGAAGGTACTGGAATTCACTACCGAGCATGTATGGTACCTGCTTTCCTCATTGAGGGTTTGTCCGGAACAAACAAAATTTCCTGCCCTTGTTTCAATCGAAGAAAACTTGTGAATTTAAACGTGGTGGTTGGTTTGTGGCCTTGAACTTTGAGGGTGATTACTTCTTCCCTTCCCATGATAACTTCGGTTTCAACTCGAAAGACCTTGCCTGTTTATTGACTGACCACTTTCTCTATCACCATTATCATAGAGAATACCTCTGATTCATTCAAACCCCATACCAATCATCTGTTGTATTGTGCTCATATTGACATCTACTAAACCTTTGTGTGTCACATGAATCCCAAAGCACGTCAGTTGCCACCCATTGGCCTTGGCCTTGAGGTCTATTGCTCCTTCACTTGCCATGATATAATAATTTCCACTTGGAAGGCCTTGCTTGTCACTAGTTAACCACTTCTTTTGTCAATCTGTCACGACCCGAATTTCCCACCATCGGGATAGTGATGGCTCCTACTCGTGGTAGCTAGGCAAGCCAACTTACTTATCGTTTTCGTTAGTAAAACCATCCTGTTGTTAATTTATAGCATCATTAATAATAACAACAATAACTGTGGAAGTTTAATTTTTATAAGTTTGAAATAAATACGAAATGCTCAACAACATCCTCTACCCAAGATTTGGTGTCACATACTCACGAACCACTAAGAATAAACTACATATAAAGGTCTGAAAGAAATATAACAACTGTCTGTCTCGAAACAATGAGGCAACAGTATAAATGAAAAGCATAAGAAGAGACGCCGGGCCTGTGGACGCCTGCAAGGCTACCTCAGTCTCGTGATAATAAAATCCTGCTCCCGAAATACTGCTGCTGCTGCTGCTCAAAACCTGGACCTGTGCAAAAATGCACAGAAGTGTAGTATTAGCACAACCGACCCCATGTGCTGGTAAGTGTCTAGCCTAACCC
>MU736186.1:10947-23011 GCA_026770625.1 Nicotiana glauca
TGAGAATCTAAAGGAAAATTTGGGTAAAATTGTAAAATCTTTCAAAAATGTAAAATGATGATTTTAAGGACCAAGTGGTATCGGAATGGATAATTTTTGTATGAGTGAACTCGTATTGGAATGGTATTCATTTTTGTAAACTTTGTCGGGTTTTGAGGTGCGGACTCGGGGAGTTGTCTTTTGTTGACTTTTTGCAAATTGAATAAGAATCATAGCTTTATTAATTAAAATTGTTTTCTCTTGCATTTTTTGATGTATTCAAGTCGTTTTTGGCTAGATTGAGCCGAGCGTTGATGAATTGGTAATGGAAAAGCTAAATTGGGTATTGAATTGACCGGATTAAGGTAAGTATCTTGCCTAACCTTGTGTGGGGACTTCATCTTAGGATTTAAGTCTTCTATGCTAATTGTAGTCCATGCACGCGAGATGACGAGTGTGTGTCAGACTTATTTGTGGAAAATTTGGTCTATGCGAATGCGACAAGATGTATGTGATTGTGGAGGATGCAAAGGAAAGGCTTACGCGTTCGCGAACAAGGCCACACGATCGTGAAGGGTAAAAGGTCCACTGAACCACGAGCTCCAATTCTACTATGCGAATGTGGAAGAGGAAACGCGAATGCGAAGAAGGAAAGAACAGACTTCCGCGATCGCGAGCCAATCAACGCAATTGCGAAGAATAATTTGATCACCCTCCGGAATTACTCTACGCGAACACGGAGGAAAGGTCGTGAACGCGATGAAGGAAACTAGATACCAGATTTTCTACAATTCTACAAGTTCCAAAAATGACCCGTTGAGCATCCAAAACACACCCGAGGCCCCTAGGACCTCAACCAAACCTGTCATCCAATTCTAAAACATCATTCAAACTTTTTCCAACCTTTAGAAATCTAAAAACAACATCAAATCACCCATTTTTTTATTGGATTCAAGCTTAGGAATCCCAAAAACTCTAAAAACACATTTTCGATCAAAAAGTCTACCAAACCTCATCCGAGTGACCTGAAAGTTTGCACACACATCTCAAATGACATAATGGAACTACTGCAACTCTCGGAATTCCATTTTGACCCTCGGATAAAAATCTCACTATAGAACCGGAAACATCCAAAATTCAACTTTCGACATTTCAAGCCTAAATTAGCTATGGACCTCCAAAATACAATCCGAACACGCTCCTAACCCCAAAACCATCCAAAGGAGCTAACAAGACCATCGAATTTCCATTTCGAGGTCATCTTCACACTATTCTGACTACGGTAAATTCTTCAACACTTAGGCTCTCATTTAGGGACTAAGTGTCCCAAAACTCTCCGAAACTCAAAACCGAACATCCCGGCAAATCAAATTAGCAGAAATAAACTTGGGAAAAATAGTTAATAGGGGATCGGGGCATTAATTCTTACGATGACAGGTCGGGTCATCATATCCTCCTACACTTAAACATTCGTTCGTCCTCGAACGAGCATAGACACATACCTGAAGTAGTGAAAAGATGAGGGTAACGGCTATGCATAGCCTGCTCGGTCTCCCAGGTCGCCTCCTCGATCGGCTGACCCCGCCACTTTACCTTTACTGATGCAATGTTCTTTGACCTCAGCTTTCTAACCTGCCTGTCCAATATTGCCACTAGCTCCTAAACATAAGATAGATCCTTGTCTAACTGGATTGAAAACTATTATTGTAATCAAACTCCGCCAATGGCAAGAAGTGATCCCAAGAACCCCCAAACTCTATCACACATGCACGGAACATATCCTCAAGAATCTGAGCAGTGCGTTCAGACTGTCCATCCGTCTGAGGGTGAAACCCGAGTACCTAACTCCTTCTGTACGACCATCCAGAATTGCAATGTGAACTGAGTACCTCTATCTTAAATGATGGAAACTAGAATGCCATGCAAACGGATAATCTCCCAGAGATTTATCTCCCGAATATAAATCTCCATCAACCGCTCCAAAGAACAAGTGGTACATACAGGAATGAAATGAGCGGACTTGGTCACTCGATCCACAATAATCCAAATGGTATCAAACTTCTTCAAAGTCCGTGGGAGCCCATATATGAAGTCCATGGTGATACGCTCCCATTTCCACTCCGGAATCTCTATCTGTTGAAGCAATCCACCCGGTCTTTGGTGCTCATACTTCACCTGCTGACAATTAAGGAACCGAGCTACAAATCCAACTATATCCTTCTTCATACGCCTACACCAGTAGTGCTGCCTCAAATCCTGGTACATCTTCGCGGCACCCGGATGAATGGAATATCATGAACTGAAGGCCTCCTCTAGAATCAGCTCCCGAAGCCCATCAACATTGGGTACACAAACCCGACCCTGCATCCTCAATACTCTATCCTCGCCAATGGTCACATCTCTAGCATCACCATACTGAACCTTGTCCTTAAGGACAAGCAAATGAGGGTCATCATACTGCCGCTCCCTGATACGATCAAATAAGGAAGACCGAGAAACCACACAAGCTAGAACCCAATTGGGCTTCGAAAGATCCAATATCATAAAGTGGATGGCTAAGGACTGAATATCCATCGCCATAGGCCTCTCCGATGCTGTTAAATATGCCAAATTCCCCAAACTCTCTGCCCAACGACTCAAGGCATCAGCCACTACATTGGCCTTGCCCAGGTGATATAAATTAGTGATGTCATAATCCTTCAGCAACTCTAACCACCTCCTTTAGCGCAAATTTAGATCCTTTTGCTTGAATAAATGCTGCAAGCTCCGATGATTAGTATAGATCTCAAAAGGCACACCGTATAGATAATGGAGCCAAATCTTCAAGGCGTGAACAATGGCAACTAACTCAAGATCATGGACACCATAATTCTTCTCATGTATCTTCAACTGTCTGGACACGTAGGCAATCATCCTACCGTCCTGCATCAATACAGCTCCAAGGCCAACTCTCGAGGCATCACAATAGACAGTATAAGACCCTGAACCTGTAGGCAATATCAAAACTGGAGTCGTAGTCAAAGCTGTCTTGAGCTTCTGAAAGCTCGCCTCACACTCTTCCGTCCACTGGAATGGAGCACCCTTCTAGGTCAGTCTAGTCATAGAGGCTGCAATCGACGAATACCCCTTCACAAAATGACGGTAGTAACTCGCCAAACCAAGGAAACTGCGGATCTTTATAGCTAAGGATGGCCTAGGCCAACTCTGCACTGCCTATACCTTCTTCGGATCATCCCGAATATCATCACTCGATACCAAGTGGCCTAAAAATGCCACGGAATCCCATCAAAACTCACATTTTGAAAACTTTGCATATAACTTCTTTTCCCTTAGAGTCTGAAGCACTCTCCTCAGGGCTGCTCATGATCCTCTCGACTCTGGGAATATACCAGGATGTCATCAATAAAGACAATGACAAAAGAGTAAGATATGGATGAAATACATTGTGCATCAAATGCATAAAGGCTGTTAGGGCATTGGTCAGCCCAAATGACATAACCAAAAAATTGTAATGACCATATCGAATCTTGAAAGCAGTCTTCAGAATATCTGGCTCCCGAATCTTCAACTGATGGTAACCTGAGCGCAAATCAATCTTAGAAAACACCAATGCACCCTGAAGCTGGTCAAACAGATCATCAATACGAGGCAAGGGATAATGGTTCTTCACTGTAACCTTTTTCAACTGGCGATAATCAATACACATACACATAGAACTATCATTTTTCTTCACAAACAAGATAGGAGCACCCCATGGTAAAACACTGGGCCAAATAAAACCCTTATCAAACAATTTCTGTAACTGATCCTTTAACTCATTCAACTCAAGAGGAGCCATACGATACGGAGGAATAGAAATGGCCAAGTGCCCAGCGACAAATCAATGCCAAAATCAATATCTCTATCAGGCGGCATGCCTGGAAGATTAGCTGGGAATACATCGGGATAATCCCGTACTACTGGGACTGTATCAACTAAAGGCGTATCTATACTGACATCTCTCATATAGGCTAAATACGCATCACACCCCTTCTCAACTATACGATAAGCCTTAAGGAAATAGATAACTCTTCTGGAAGTGTGATCTAAAGTACCTCTCCACTCAACACGTAGTACACCTAGCATAGCCAGCGTAATGGCTTTGGCGTGACAATCAAGAATAGCATAATGGGGTGACAACCATTCCATACCCAAGATAATATTGAAATCTACCATGTTGGGTAACAACTAATCTGCTCTGTCTCAAAACCACGGAGAGTAACCAAACACGACCAATAAATGCGGTTCACAACAAGGGAATCTCCCACAGGAGTAGAAACATAAACAGGGGAACTCAAAGAATCCCGAGGTACACCCAAATGCGGAGCAAAATAAGAAGACACATAAGTGTAAGTGGAGCCTAGATCGAATAGAACCGATGCATCTCAATGACAAACCATGACAATACCTGTGATGATAGAATCGGAGGCAACAACCTCGGTACGAGAAGGAAGGGCATAATATCTAGCCTAGCCTTCCCCTCTAGCTAGCTGAGCAAGTGGGGTAGCAACTGCGGCTATAACCATAGCATGAGAACTCTACGGGCCACGCCGTGGCTGAGAAGTCTGCGAAGGTGAACTCATCCCAAATCTAAGGCAATACCTCACCACATAGCGTACGTCACCACACTCGAAGCAAGCTCGAAGCTAACGTGGCAGTGGAAACTGTGCGGTATGGGTACTCCAAGACCCCTGAACACCTAAAATACTGTGTGAAATCTGAGATGCAAACTGAGCTGGCTGACCCACATAACCTCTACCATGCCATACTCTTCCTCCAAAATAAGGACCAGTGGGTTTCTCCAATCTATGAGGTCTCCTTACTTCCCTACGCTCTCTCTCCTAACCCCGTTTGTCCTCTTTATCCTAGACCCACCTGTCCTCTACTCGGCAAGAGATCCTCACCACCCGTTGAACTACGACCACAGATTGTGTCACCATGACACCGGGAACCTGACCAATGGGAAATCACTGCTCTGGAGTGGGGGTGGCGGGAGTCTGGGTCCCTCCCCCAATCTAGGAAATAGCTGGTACAACCTGAATCAATCCCGTCCGAACTAACGTACAAAACATGCTCAGGAACTGTATTAATGTCTCCTGAAGAGCTGGAGTAGTAGTAGCAGTAGTACGCGTGTCCGGTGCCTGGACTCCGGCTGGAACTGCTGGTGATACCTCAGCGGCAGCTTGCGCAAGTGCTCTAGCTGCACCACGTAGTAGGGGGCGCGGGTGTCTGTTCATCTCTGGTAGCACGTGTTCTCACCATTTGTGAGAGAATGGAAAATAGAGGTTTGGGGTTGTGATATCAAAAATCTCGCAAGACAAGGAATTCAAATGAATTGAAAGTTTCCTAACGGGTTCATAGCCTCCCGTAGATAAGTACAGACGTCTCCGTGCTGATCAGCGAGATTCTAATAAACCGGCTTATGATTCATGACACCTATGAACCTAGAGCTCTGATACCAACTTATCACGACCCCAGTTCGCCCTCCGTGAATTATCATGATAGAACTTAGTCTCTATGACTAGGTAAGCCTAAATTTGCGAAAAATAACCAAACTTGCGGAAATGAAACAATTTTAAAAAAGACAGAAAAAAGCATTACTAGTGTTTGTATGTGCCGCTCGGCATACACCATATATATAAAAATCCAAGCCAATATCCAAATTCAAGAACTAGAAACCCGCGAATCACAAGCTAAGAAAAAGAGAAATACTACATAGCTCTAACTCCAGAATTTGTCTAATAAGAACAGAAAGTAAGAAAGGGCTAACTACTAGAAAGCAGGAATAGTAAGGGACTCGTCGGTCTGCGGACGCGACAGATGTACCTTGAAGTCTCTAAGTGGTCACCTCCCTCAAGGACGGTGGGCTTGAGAAGAAGTACCTGGATCTGCACATGGAAACCATGCGCAGAAGAGGCATGAGTACACCACAGCGGTACTCAGTAAGTGCCAAAACTACCCTCGGTCGGGTAATGATGAGGAAGGTCAGAGCCCTACTGAAATCAAATAAGATATAAGGGTTAACAGTGTGACTAAAATAGTATAAATAAGTGCAACAGTGAGAAATAACATAGAATTGAAAGAACAAAAACAACTAGAATAGAGACAAACAAACAACGTAAAGAAATACAGCTCAACATAGAGATAACAACCGGGGCACCTTCCAGGATACTGTCCTGTGGTCCCAATCACAACTATCCAGTAGATCTTCCAGGATACCATCCCATAGTCCATCATATATATGTTTGAAGGATCTCCCGGGATCCCGTCCCGTAGTCCAACTATCAATATGCGGGGGATCTAATGGAAATCTCGATCCGTAGTACCCAAATATAATTACCCAGTAATGGGAGAATCTACCGAGTGAATTTTCGTATTTTCATATAACTGCACAAGGGATCTATCGGGAATCTAAGCCGCAGTCCCAAAGTAATTGTGCAGGTGGATCTATCGGGAATCTAACCCGCAGTCCCAAAGTAAACAGACAAGGGGGAAGCTACCGGAATCCCACATCCATTGTCCCAATGTAAACACACAGCAATAGCAAGAAGACATTCATAAATGGAAATTTCATATCAAGGGAACAATTAATCCTAGCCTAACATGCTTCACGTAATGCAATCAAGGAAATTTAAGCAAATAGGCAATTTAAGTCAACAAAACGTGCTTTTCTAACTAACAACATGCTAAGTTTGCAAGCATAATAAAGCAGGAAAAGAAATATGCTAATGAATACTTTAAGAAAAATCGAATTTCTAACAATTTGCAAAAGTACACTCCCGTCACCTCACGCACAAGGCAATTCAGTTACCAAATATACCAATCCTAAGGGGAAGGTCCCCCACACAAGGTTAGACAAGCCACTTACCTCGAACAAGCTCAAATCAATCTGAAACCACGCTTTTTGCCACAAGTATCCGACTTCAAATGGCCCAAATATATTCAATTCCATTTCATAATGTAAATAATACTTCGAGTAGCTGATTCTACAATCACATTCTAAGCTAATAAGTAAAATTATGTAAAATAACCAAAACGCCCTTCGGGCCCATGTCTTGGAATTCAGTAAAATTTATATTTTCAGTATCTCACACTCACACGAGTCTAATCATATAAGAATCTCTCAAATCGGATGTCAAAAACCCAATCAAAACTCAATAGTTCGGCCGTTGAAGTTTATCAAAATTTTCCCAAATTTTTCCACCAAATTCGAAATTTAAAGGCTAGATTTAAGTTAGGAATCATGGAAATTGATCTAAGCTGGGTAGAGATCACTTACCTAAGTTATCCAGGTGCAAAAGTCTTCAAAAAATGCCCCTTCTGGGCTCCCAAATTCGAAAATGTGAAAATAGGCTTAAACCCTCGAATTGGGATTTTAAAAAATCTGCCCAGATATTTTGTACATCGCGATCGCGAAAGGAGGCCTGCGATCATGAAGAGGAAAAATTAAAGGTCCTTGAATTGGTCTATGCGAACGCGACAGGATGTACGCAATCGCGGAAAAGGAAAAGGAGAGGTTTACGCATTTGCGAACAAGGCCACGTGATCGCGAAAGGTAAAAGGGCCACTGAACTACCAACTCCAATTCTACTATGCGAATGCGGAAGAGGGAACGCGAACGCGAATGCGAAGAAGGAAAGAATAGACTTCCGCGATCGCGATCCAATCAATGCGATCTCGAAGAACTATTTGATCACCCTCCGAAATTATTCTACGCGAATGCGGAGGAAAGGTCGCGAAAGCGATGAAGGAAACCAGATACCAGATTTTCTGCAATTCTACGAGTTCCAATGACCCGTCGAGCACCCGAAACACATCCGAGGCCCCCGGGACCTCAACCAAACCTACCAACCAATCCTAAAACATCATTAAAACGTTTTTCAACCTTCGGAACGCTAAAAATAAGATCAAAACACCCATTTTTTATCGGATTCAAGCTTAGGAATCCCAAAAACTCTAAAAATACATTTTCGATCAAAAAGTCTACCAAACCTCGTCCGAATGACCTGAAACTTTGCACACACATCTCAAATGACACAACGGAACTGCTGCAACTCTCGGAATTCCATTCCGGCCCTCAGATAAATCACTATCGAACCAGAAACTTTCAAAGTTCAACTTTTGGCATTTCAAGCCTAAATTAGCTATGGACCTCCAAAACATAATCCGAACACGCTCCTAACCCCAAAATCACCCAGCGGAGCTAACGGAACCATCGGATTTTCATTCCGAGGCGTCTTCTCAAAACCGAACATCCCGACAAATCAAATTAACAGAAATAAACTTGAAAAAAATAGTTAATAGGGTATTAGAGCGTTAATTCTTAAGACAACCGGTCGGGTCGTCACACTCTTCAACTCCGATGACTCTTTATTTTATTTCTAATTTCATTTCCTCCCTTCTATCAATCAAGTTAACAATTTTTACCGTATAATAGAGAAATAAAAGTTGTGCTGAATTATGGGTAATATCCAATGAATAAGCAGAAATAATTTAAAATTTAAATGGAAGAACCATGTAAAATATGACTAGTTGGAAAATTCTATAAAAACACGTAAAGAAATACATCATGGTGATGACAATTTATTTAAGCACTTCACCTGCAAAAGAAGCTCTGAAATTATTTTAATGGTAGAAAAGTAGTGGAAGGTGATGAAAAAAAAATGTAAAAGAGAAACTTAAATAGAAAATACATGTGTCAGACCTAGGGAAGGCACGCGTATTTACCACTTAACTACTCCAGATCTTGTTGTAGCATTTCACAGTGAAATTAATTCTACTTCATAAGTATTCAGGGAATAATAGGACCTCCAAAGATAAAGTATTTAATTAAAAATTCAACTATAATTCAAAAGATAGTTACGCTTTTTCCCTAATAAAATATGCCCGCAACTAAAAATTGTAGAGAAAACAAACATATAGAGTCATTTGTCTGCTTGGCTAAGAATGGGCTAATTCATAAATCTTCGAACCAATATAATTATCCAAAAAAACTCATTTTAAAAGATATTACAATTTATACCTATTTAGATAAAAGAAAATATTTATAAAATACTCAGCATGTATGTATATCATATACCTTCGAGGTATTCAATTCACATGTTGTATACCTTAATAGTATACAAAAGTGTAATTTTACTATTCTTATTGTTGTGTACCTTCAAATCTATTTTTACAAAATGTGCTATATATTTTTTAATGGCTGAATTTTATACATTGATTTTGGTGATTAATTTATCCTGACTGTTTAATCCCGTAAAAATTCCAAAGTTATTGAACAAACTGCATGTGATTATAACTATGCCCTAGCAATACTGATCGGTCGTCACAACTAAAGTGTATTTTACTACAGCCTGAGAAAAAAGGGAACCCAAGCATTGAATAAGTGGTCCTTCGACTCCTAAGTTTCGATCACGACTCAATTGACAACTTTATATCTTCTGACTTATCTTATGTATGGTCTCACTTTATACCATACTTTTCTGGATGCAGTTTGTGAACTTTCCCATAGGCAACTCTGTGACTGATATTCTAGCAAAGTATGGACGCTCCAAGCAACCAACAATAATGGAGGGAGATAACACAATATTCTGGAAAACACCTCCAACTTTGTTTTACATGTTTTAAATAAAGATAAATTGGGAAAAACTGCTATGCAATTACTCCTGTGTTATGTAGTTACTAAACTTTCTATGTTTTTCATATAAAGTCCTCATCTCATTAGCCAAAAAATAATAATAATAATTAATTGAGAAGGTTCCCTTTGTGTTTGGACTTTAGAGTGTGTCACTCAAATCTATTTTATACATAAATAGTGTAACGATCCGATCGGTCGTTTGTCTTTTTAGAACCCCGTTCCCTAAAATAATACTCTCCGTGCTCGCACCAATTTATGACCTGCGGGAATGGTTAGTTCGGGATTTAGAAGAACTTGGATTGAAATATATACATTTAACTCTTTAGGATTTTCTTAAAAGACTAAGTTTGACATTGGTCAACGTTTTGGGAAAAGTTGCTCGGATTCGTGTTTTGACGGTCCCGGAGGATCTGCGAAAAAATATGGGACTTGGGTATATGTCCGGAACCGAATTTCGAGGTCCCTGGCCCGAGTAATGAATTTTTTATTAGAAATTGTTATTCTAAAATATTAAGAATTTAAAGAAACTAACTAATGATTGATTTCATGGGTATCAGGCTCGTATGTTGGTTCTGAAGCCCGGTACAAGTCCGAAATAACATTTAAGACCTACCCGCAAAATTTGGCATCAATCCAAGTAGTTTAAGGGCGTTTTGGTCCGTTAGAGGAAAATTAAGAACTTGAAGTTCAAAGGTTTGATTCAATTCGTTTTAGTGGGTAATTCTTAGATTTAGCGTTGTTTCGGGCATTCTGAAGGTTCGAGTAGGTCCGTTTCATAATTTCAGAGTTGCCGGTATGTTAGGGCGGGACCCAGGAGCCCCGAGCTTCAATCGGACGAGGCTCGAGTGAAGTGAAAAAATTTGAGAAGGGCTGTAGGTTGCTGCTTCTGTCATAACCGCATCTGTGGTTCTTGGACTGCAGGTGCGAGACTGCAGATGCGGTCCTCCCATCACAGAAGCAGCCCAAGGGGGGCTAGGCCAAGAACCGCAGATGCGGCTCCCAAGCCATAGAAGCGGCTCCGCAGATGTGGCCTGGAGACCGCAGATGCGGTCCAAGCTCTTTGGCCCATTTTTCGCAGATGCGGCCCTTTCCTCGAAGATGCGGCCCTTTCCTCGCAGATGCGGTCCCCTAACCGCATATGCGGAATCGCTGGGCAGTGAGGTTCATTTAATACGGGTTCTAAGTCATTTTTATCACATTTCTACTCCTCCTTTGGGCGATTTAGGAGCTTTTGAGAGAAGGACTTCACCTAGCATCTTGAGGTAAGTGTGTATTACCTATTTCTAGTTTAATATCATTGTCTTAGGTAGATTAAACACTAGTATTAAGGTGAAATCATGGGGTTAGAGCAAAAACCTAGGCTTTCAATAAAATTTAGATTTTGCCACGAAATTTATTATGGACTAAATTAGAAATCATATATTATTGATCCTTTGGTTGTAGAGAACAACTTCCTTCGAAAAATTTCGGAATCCGGGCACGTGGGCCTGGGGTCGGATTTTAGGAAACTTGCGTTAATGGTTGGAAATTTTTGAAAATAGCTAGAATTTAATCTTGTGAGTCTATATTAACTAGTTCTTACTTCGTTTAACTAGTTTGGAATCGTTCGGCTTCGAAGTGAGGGCTTGGACTCGTTCTTTGAATTGGAAGTGCACTTTGGAGCGAGTCTCCTCTCCTCTCTAATCTTGTAAAAGGGAATTGTCCCCATAGGTATAATAATTGAATTAATTTCCATTATATGCGGGGGCTACGTACGTACTAGGTGACAAGAATCTGTGCGTAGCGGCTATTATGTTGAGTTCGGGTAGTCTAGGACCCATAAGCATGCTCTACGTGATATTCTCATAACTTGATGATAAATTCGGATTCGTATGACTATTTTGATTAAGGTGAATGAGACTAGTAAAGAGACCTTATCCTGTTTGTTCTTTAAAATGAGAATATTGGGTGCTCCTGTGAATAATCACTCCTCGGATATGTATATAATTGTTTGCCTATGGATGAGCTTATTTATATTTGACCGCGTCGCATGGATGATTCGCGAGCAGGGTAATAGATGCATCTATGGTTCGAGTCGTTCGACCCTCGGTAATGCAAAATTTATTTTTATGTTGGATCGGGTCGTACGTCCCACGGTGTTACTTGCATATATTTTCCTTAGCGTTTCTTTGAGGACTGAATTTCATATCTGTTTGAAATATAGGTGATTATCCATGAAAATACTTGGAGAAGAACTGTTATACCATGATCTTTTTAAATGCTATTAACTTGTGTTATCCATGCTGTGAGCACTTGATTTTTGCCCTATATGAGATTTATTCCCAAAATTTCAACATAAAATAGTTTTGCATTGTGTGTGTGATTTTTGTGAATTTTGTTTGCATTTGTGTATGCGTGTTATTTGTTTAA
>MU736187.1:0-36462 GCA_026770625.1 Nicotiana glauca
AGCAGGATATGCGCAGCCAGTACCCTCATCTTTTTGCTACTCCAGGTATGTTTTCTATGCTCGTTCGAGGACGAATGAATGTTTATGTGTAGGAGGATGTAACGACCCGGCCGGTCGTTTTTGGAATTTACGCCCCGATCCCCTATTTACTACTTTCCCTAAGTTCATTTATGCTATTTTGGTTTGCCGGGACGTTCGGTATTAGGATTCGGAGTGTTTCGGGACACTTAGTCCCTAAATGAGAGCTTAAGAGTAGAAAAATGGTCCGTAGTTGGAACAGTGTGAAAACGACCTCGGAATGAAAATTCGATGGTTCCGTTAGCTCCGTTAGGCAATTTCGGGGTTGGGAGCGTGTTCGGAATGTAATTTGGAGGTCCGTAGCTCATTTAGGCCGGATAGTGAATTTTTGATCCGGGGGTCGGATTGGGATTATGGAAGTTTCTGCAGCTTCGTCATGTCATTTTGGATGTGCGTGCAAAATTTCAGATCATTCGGACAAGGTTTAGATAGGTTTTTGATCGAAAGTATGTTTGGTTAGAATTTGAAGTTCATAGGCTTGAATCTTTGGTAATTCGTGTTTCCGGCATTGTTTTAGGTGGTTTAAGGATTGGAGAAAGTTTGAATGATGTTACGGGATATGTCTGTAGGTTTGGTTGAGGTCCCGGGGGCCTCGGGTGTGTTTCAGATGCTCAACGAAGCAATTTGAAGTTAGAAATCATTGCAGAAAATTGCAGGTCTGATGTCCTTCTACGCGTTCGCGTAGAAGGCATCGCATTCGCGAAGCATTAATTTCCTTCTCACCGCGTTCGCATCCCCATCTACGCGTTCGCGTAGTACATTTTTGGAAGATGTCGAATTCCTTCATCGCGTTCGCATTCTTGTTGTCGCGTTCGCGTGGCTTCATCTGATTCTTCATCGCGTTCGTATCCTAGCTGTCGCGTTCGCGTAGGCCATCGAACCCAGGCCTTCGCGTTCGCATCTCTCCAGTCGCGATCGCGTAGGTTAATTCTGACCCCTTATAAATTTCTTCTTCGTGAATGCGTGATAACGTCCGCGTTCGCGAGGGTTTAAATACCTGGGCAGACAGATTAAAAGTCCCATTTCGATGGTTCTTCCATTTTTACCAAAACAATAGCTAGAGAGCTCGGTTTTGGGAGATTTTTCGAGGGCTTTTCAGAGGTAACGATTCCTTACTCCCTTAGGATTAATACCCGCTAATCTAACCTCAAATTCAACCTTAAATTCGGATTTTTGAATGAAAATTGGGGTAAAGTTCTTAGACCTAATTGTGAGGATTTGAGGGGGCATTTGACCTCCGATTTGGGAGATTTTTATATGGTTAGACTCGTGAGAGTACGAGGGTTCTGGAAATGTAAAAATTATTCGATTCTGAGACGTTGGCTGGAGGGGCATTAAGGTCATTTTACCTATTTTTGCACCCTAGTTTTGAATTTATTAGTGGAATCAGTTAATTGCAATATTATTCACAGTATGAAATTGGTTTGAATAGATTTGGGCCACTCAGAGTCGGATACTGGTGGCAAGGGCATCGCTCCCTAGTTGATTTCGCACCGGTTCGAGGTAAGTAGCTTGCCTAACCTTGTGTGGGAGACTTCGTCCCTTAGGAAGTGATAATTGGTAATTGAATGCCTTGTACGTGAGGTGACGAGCACGTACTTGAGCAAATTGTTTAAACCCGGATTTTTACTTAATTACTTGATTTGGATTCTCTTTCATATTTGCTTTACCTTACTTGCTTTTACAGTCTGTGCTAGCGTAGAAGAGCATGTTTAATTGATCCAAGCTGCCTATGTGTTTAAATTGTCTTAACTGTGATTAGGTGGAGCATGTTAGGCCAGTATTCTTTGATGCCTTGTATTGTTGTACTTAAATTTCAGAATATTTCTCTGATGTTGGTTGCGCATTTACATTGGGGCTACGGATGCGGTATTCCGGGAGTTCCCCCTTGTTTGTTTACTTTAGGACTACGGGTTTGATTCCCGGGAGATCCCCCTACACTTTTATTTTGGGACTACGGGACGGTATCCCGGGAGATCCCCCTGCACTTTTATTTTGGGACTACGGGACGGTATCCCGGGAGATCCCCCTGCATTTTATTTTGGGACTACGGGACGGTATCCCGGGAGATCCCCCTGCACTTTTATTTTGGGACTACGGGACGATATCCTGGGAGATCCCTTTGCACATTGATGATTTGATTACGGGACGGTATCCCGGGAGATTCTTTGATATTGATATTGCTGTATTTACTCTGTGTTTCTGTTTTGTCCTGCAGTACTATATTTCATTGATATGTCCCATCACATAGTTGTGTTCATTAGTTCTCATTAGACTTCGATACTGTTAATATCTTGTTATTTTATTATTTCTGTCTCAATAGGGACCTGACCTTTCCTTGTCACTACCCAACCAAGGTTAGGCTTGGCACTTACTGAGTATCGCTGTGGTGTGCTCACGCCTCTTCTGCGCATGTTTTTCATGTGCAGATCCAGGTGCTTTTGAGCAGGCGTACCATCAGTAGCTGTCAGGGAGCGTATTGGGGACTTGAGGTATACATCTGCTACGTCCGCAGATCCGCAAAGTCTCCCTCTCATTTTACTTCTAGTTATTAGATGTTATTTCGATCCTTCTTTGTATTAGACTATTCTGGTGATTAGAGCAGTGTTAGATTTCCCATAGCCTGTGTTGCACGTGGGTTTCCGAGTCTTGGAGGTTACTTCAGTGTTTGGTATTAAAGTGTATGTGCCAGGCAGCAACTGCATACATTATTCATGTTATTTAGTTTTGATTATAAATTTCGCAATTGTTATTACTTCCGCAATGTGTTAGGCTTACCTGGTCGCGAAGACTAGGTGTCGTCATGACGTGTTCACAATTGGTGAACTAGGGTCGTGACATCAATCCTACACAATGTATCAACAATAGTAATTTGGTGGTTTCTTTGGTTTCTATGGTTGTAGGCCCTTCCATTCAAAGGAGAAAAAGAGGTCAAACAAATATGAAAAGTGTACATGGATGGAAAGAGCGTAAATAGATTTTACTTAACTAGTTAAATCAACCTGTTGGTCCTACTGAAGCTGTTGTGCTAGAGCTTGGAAGATTCCTCGACACATTGGAAAGGAATGCAACTCTATCTCCTCTTGATATTTTGGATTGGAGGAGGATGGACATAAAAGAGGATATATGGTAATATACCAAGGTTAGAAGTTCTTCATTTTTAATTTTTAGTTGAAAATCTTTCATATGTTCTGCATTAACAGATTTGACACCAATAGTAGGATAAATATGATATTTTTGATGTTGGGAAAAAAATATACTTTGGAAATAGTCCAAGCTGCCTTGAGAATGCACAAGAGTATATTGAAAAAAGATCATTTTGACGCCTATCAAAATGATGAACTCGAATGAAAAATGTCCCTGAAGATGTTCCAGCTTCTCAGTTTAAGGAACTCTTTAGGTGTTGGAACTCTGAAAAACTCCAGGTATGTCTAGTTCTTTCTACTTGTTATTATTCTTTTTCTAGAACTTCTTCTTGAATTTGTTATTGTTCCTCTTCCTCCTCCTCCTCCTCATCCTCCTCCCAGAGATATTTCCTCCACTTTTGTCTTCTTCATCTTAAAAATGTGATCTTTACCAAATACGAGCCTATGTAACAATGCTTAACCAAATCTTAACTACTGGTTTCTGGTGGTCATACCAATATTAACTATTGGTTTCTGGTGGGAGGCTTGTTACTTCAACTAATCTTCATTTTCCTAAAAAGAATCTCTTAGTTATTCAGAACGAATCTCTTGTCTCTGGAGAAATCTTCTCCAGCAGCTTAAGAAGGTTGCTCCTAAAAACGGACAACATCGGCTTAGTGAGAGTCCGTGGTGTGAGGTTATTGCAACAAAGAACCCCACTAACTTTTCTATCTTCTTTCATTTGATATTCTGATAGAGCTCTCTGGATAGCGTACTCAGACATTTTGCTTTCCAAATATAAGTGTCGTACCTCACAAAAGCTTTGAACATAACTTTCTTGCCTTGAAAAATAGTTTTACGGAGGATTTCTGCTTCTACAGTTAAACTCAGGTAGAAGTTCTGAATTATTTTTTAGAGAATTTCTACTGCTAAAGTTAAATTCAAGTGGAAGTTCAAAGGGTAGGTAGTTTACCCAAAGGCATTTTCGATTGATGACATCTTATGGTACTCATGTTGTTGTTCGGCTAGCTAAAACATTAGGCTTCTTGATCATTAGGTGCAAGCTGCTAATCATAAGGTGCAAGCGGATGGATCATTAGATGCAAGCTAAATATTTTGATATGGTTAAGTTGCTAACAGTTTGAATTTTCTCCAGTGAAGTTGAAATGAAAAATTAATATAGGCATTGTCTCTAGTCTTCCATGTTGCTGCTTGTCTTACTATAAAATCTGACTTTGATTGTATTTAGTACTCTAGCTGCTTTGCTTTTCTCTGGTCTTTCATGTTGCTGCTGTTTTTTCCTTATTTTACCGTTCTTCCATTTCTCTTCTATTGTGTTTACTGTATACTTCACAGGTTTTACTTGTAAGTTGTTGTTTGGTGCTTCTTTCTTCCTGCAGAAAATGTCCAAAACTAACATTGAGAATTGAAAAAAGTTGAAGAATTCTCATACTGCAGGAAAAAGAAGTTTTGCTCTAAGTGGTGAGTAACTAGCAAATAATGACGAAATATTTCTCAGTTTTGGCTCATGTATAGTTTATGGTAGATCATCAGGGATATTAACGTACTTTCATATGACTAGGAAAATGATAAGGAAACTTCGGATCCTTTAACACCAAAGGAACTCTTTGTAGCTACAAGTAAAAGGAAAAATGGACTATCATACAAGTGCTCGGATGAAGACACAACTAGTAAAATTGTGTGAATTATACTTAACTATTGTTATACTGAGATCAATCGTACATTCGGTTAGTTTACTTGTTATTTACTTGAATTTTTAATTTTTGAATTTGCTTTGTAGGCGGATATATAAGCATAACAAACTAAAAATGGCAATGAGTCCATAGAAGCATTTGCAGCTGTCATGGGACCTGAACATCCAGGGCGTTTGAGGTTGTATGGACGGGGGGTTACAAAAACTTCTTTAAGAGGGAAAGTAGGATGTTGTGAACACTCTTAAAATTCTACAAATTTTTTTGCAAAAAATAGAGGAGAAAATATTGAGAGTGGAATAAAAAAATTGAGGAATAGAAGGCAACTATTCGTCAAGAAGTTGTTGCGGATGTTCTTGCACGACTTCAACGTTCAGGAATAAATATGGATGCTAATATTATTCTAGCGGCATTGGGTGATAATTCACCAGGAGAAGTTTCATCTTCACAACAAACAACTTTGAAACTAATTCGTCGTCTATCTACTGGTAGCATCAAAGAAGGCAAGCTCATTAAAGGTATTAACTCATTGACAATTTTATAATTTTTGTGAATTTCTGATGTCTTAGATTGTTGAAATGATCTGTTCATGTAGCAATCTCTGGAGAGTTGAATTCTATCATTTGTCTATTGCTGATTCTGGATTTTTGGGCAGATTATTTTATGTGTCAGTTAGCATAGTGAAGTGACCTTTGGTTGCTGCATCTGTACGTATTATGTCAATAAGCATGTGCATTTGTGTTCCTTTATTTTCAATTGTCAAATATTAGATTATGTAGTGTAAATTGATAGGAGCTAGAGTGTTCCTTCGTTATTTTGGTCTGCTGTTGGAATTGAGTTGCTTTGAAATGGAGTTGGATGCTTTGAATACTAATGTCATTTGAAAATGTAAAACCTTTCAATTGTCTTATGAAAATATTGGAAGTTAGAAAATATTAGCTTCTTGTATGACATTCAGGCTTTGAATCAATTACTTTGTGATTCAAACATCTTAAAATTTTCTTTATTTAACAATTAAAAAGAAGAGAGAAACGTGGGGTTGAAGGAAGAGAGAAATCAAATGTGTGTCATTATCTTTGTGGGGTAAAACTTTAAAAAGTGTGACAGAGGTTCTAGTGGTGGATCTGTCTTTTTTCCCTTCCAACTGTAGACACATCCTTTTCATCCATGTCAGTATAACTTATGCACAATATTCTGCACTAAAATCCCCCTGCTCTCATCATATATATTGCATATTCAATATATTACCACTATTGTAAATATTGCCAGAATATCATTCATATGATTCATAGAACCTTTCAATTGTCTTATGGAATAGCTTCTTGTTTGTCAGTTGTGTTACGGAAATATTGGAAGTTAGAAAATATTTAACTTCTTGTTTGCTAGTTCTGTTATGGAAATATTGGAAGTTAGAAAATATTTGGCTTCTTTTTTGACATACGGGCTTTGAATCAATTACTTTGTGATCCAAACATCTTAAAATTTTCTTTGTTTATTTATTTATTGATAGTCATTTATAGGTGCAATGATTGCAGATGAAAGCAGTGATGAAGACCTTGACCTTACGTGAGTGTTCTTGATCGTTGCTAGACTCTTATTATGTTCCAGGATATTTTAGTTTAGAATTTTTAGTACGCAAACTCATCTATTTCAACTTAGATATTGTTGATCAAACAATGTATTCATATTTTTTTTTTTGTATATGGATAATGCTAGTTTGATATTTCAATGTTGTTTTGTAGTTTATATAAGTTATGGTTTATAAAAAATTTTTGCATGGGAAACATTCCACATTCTGGAGCTATATATATAAAATTATTAAGAAGAGTCGTTGCAATAGACAATATAACTGTTGCAATAGATCTAGCAAATAATAATAGCAGCCCCTAATAACTGTTGCAATAGACTATAGACAATTGTTGCAATAGATCACAAAATACATCACAGTATATTATAAAAATGTTGTGATAGCCGTAAAATATCGTTGGCACAAATATATCAGAAGGGTTTATAACAGTCCCAACAAAATAAGAAATTTTTCCACAGATTGATATAACGGTTTCATAACTGTTGCAATATCAATATGTGGGGACAATTTTGTAACCGTTCTAATAGACCTATGGTAACACCAAATCCGGGAACGAGTGCTAAACCGTCCCAGTAGCTCTATAGGTTCGGTTAATTTATTTACTGCAACATTTTTAGAAGGGTTGCCATTGGCCTTATTTCTAGTAGTGGCGATCACGAAATAAAAATGCGATCGCAAAGAAGGAAAAATGTTAAGGCCTCGAGCTACACTACGTGATAGCGAACATATTTGTGCGAACGCGATGAAGGAAAATATGGCAGGTCCACATTATACTACGCGATCGCGGCTATGCCTATGCGATCGCATAGAAGGAAACACCAGATAGCAGAACAGCAGTTCAAACATAGGGAAAAATAACTCGAAGCCCATTCGGAACACACCCGAGGCCCTCGGGACCCCATCTAAACACATAAATAAGTCACATAACCTAATACGGACTCTCTCGAGGTTACGAATCACATTAAACAATGCAGAAACAATGAATCAAACCATAAATCGAACTTATGAACTTTCAAATCTTCAAATTTCTAAACTCGTGCCGCGACCTGTCAAATTAATCCGAAATGATGCCAAACTTTGCAGACAAGTCCAAAATAACATAACGGAGTTGTTACAAATTTCAAAATCGCATTCCAACCCCGATATTTCAAAAGTCAACTATGGGTCAAACTTCTCCATTTTCCAACTTTTGCCGAAATACCTCAATTTACCTTGCGGACCTCCAAATCTGAATCCGGATGTGTGCTTAAGTCCAAAATAACCATAAGAAGCTATTGAAATCATAAAAAATTAATTCTAGGCCCATTTACTCAAAATTTCAATTCCGGTCAAATTCTCACTCCCTAAACTCCCAAAACTAGATTTCTTCTTCTAATTCGACTCTGAATCATCCGTTAACTAAATTCAACCATGCACGTAAGTCGATACTCATACTATGAAGTTGTTCCAGACCTTACGCCGCTAAACGGAGCTTAAATTCTCAAAATGACCGGCCGGGTTGTTACATCCTCCCCCTATTAAAACCAACGTTCGTCCTTGAAAGTGCCAAGATTCGCCTAAAGTACTCAAATCAGTGAATGCACACTTCCAGCATACACCCACGGGTGATCCCAAGTCACCCTAATCCACATAAATCTGACAATACCATCTCAACTTAAATTTAGCCTTTCTAGCAATACCAATAAGCCTTAGAGCCTAACTCCCCATCTCTCATTCATTTCCAAGGGACTTGGTTCTAAATCCATATCCGGTATCAGTTTCAACCAGCTGCAACCACTAATTCCTACACCCATAGAGTACAACCACACAACATACACACCACACATAGTCCTATAATAACATTCCTGATCACAATATTTGCCCAAAATCAATTCTTGCACCGGCCATAAGCCTCATATTCGATAGGAACCCGTTTGAAACCTACACAACATTGACGATGATACAATAACCACAAAAACTACATAACTAACACCTGAATCACCAAATCACCACTAATACCAATGAGCACACACCCCACAAGCTAGAACTCAAGAAGCGCAGAATGAAAATGACTAAATACGGAAAGGAAACACATAAAGAACCTATAAAACAAGTCTGTCAAGAAAAAAATTTTCTATCAAAACTAATTTACAAAACAATCTAACAAGAAAGAATTAAAAGCGTACAAATGAATCACAAGAATCAAATACTGATATAACTCCCACCACGGTACACAGCCTGGTCTCAACACATCAAATCACATGAAATATCAAGGGTCCTGCCCTTAGCTTTGAATCTCAAGCAGGGTACACATCAAATCAGCTGGAAACTCTCACTAGATCAATTCCGTCACAATTTACAACAAGTGCTGGCTCCCTCACTGATGGAGCATAAACGTCACAGATCGTGACCAAAAATAGCCATAAATCACATCAAGCCTACAAAGAAGGACAACAAAAATTTACTACTTGTCTCATAACTCTTGATAAGAAATAAAAATAGATGATATACACGGCTATCAGTCACAGAAACTTCGAACAGGGTTACATATAAACAAAGTGAAAATCATGGAACGCACCCATAAGTGGAGCAACAAATAGGGGAACTCACCCCGATAAGCAGACCTATAATGAACTACAGATGGTGCTCCTCTATAAAAAATAAAAATCATACCTGAATGACATCATCTGGTGCAACGGCCTTAAGCCAACTATATGAAACACACCAACGGGTCGGGCCTCCCCCTCTTGGGCACCCTCTACTCACCTGAATACCATTTTGTGACACATCTGCCCAAAATCTAGGGGTGTCCCTCACCACATGGCTAATATCTCCACGCTCAAAGCAACCTCTCTACTTACGTGGTGGTGGGAACTGTGCGGTATGGGTACTCTGAGACCCATGAACACCTGAATCACTGTGAAGCCTGAAGTGCAAACTGAACTAGCTGACCCACGAACCTCCACCATATCGTAATGCCTCCAAAATAAGGGCCAGCATCTCTCCGGTCTATGAGTCCTCCTTGCCTCCCTGTACTTTCTTTCTCCATATCTCGTATGTCCTCTCACTCTTGATCCCATATACCTTCTAACTGGCGAACGATCCCTACCACCCACTAAAACAAAACATCTGACTCCAATTCTCGAGCCATGCTGAATCGAAGTGACTGAGGTACAAACTCTATCAAAACATATTTAAAAGCTGAACCCGTGTAAGTGAAACTGCATCGGCTAATTACCTAACTTATATGTCCACCACCACTAATAAGTCGCTTTGTTAAGTTGGAACATAGTAAAAGCAACCCCTCTCATCTCTTCAATACCCACAGTGCTGATAATGCGATGGCACTTCTCTATGAAACCCATTGTTCTTTCTTAAGAAAAACCATAGAGTGTATGAGGGTCACATTTTCTTGAACCCTGCAAATCTAAGTTGTTCTCCCTCGGATGCTACTGCCCTGACCATTGGCTGAATTGGAACCACAAATTGTGTTGCCACGACACCTGGGACCTGATTAATGGAAACTCGCAGCTCTAAGTGTGGTCTAGCTATGGCACACACTCCTCGCCGGCCTCTGCCTCTACCTCTAGTGACACCTGCTCCGGGAGCAGTGCCATCGATAACTACAGCTCGTGTCCTCACCGTCGGTGAGAGAATGGAATGATAAAAGTTCAAACTTTGGGGATCAATAAGCTCGCACGATAGGAATGAAAGAAGTGTGATTGTGCGAATAGTTTCGTATACTCTCGAAGATAAGTACAGACATCTCCATACCAATCTGCAAGACTCTAATAAACTCTCTGATGAATCATAGCACCTATGAATCTAGAGCTCTGATACCAACCTTTCACAACCCAATTTCCCTCCGTTGGGTTTCATGATGGAACCTAGTCTTAAGGACTAAGTAAGCCTACTAAAATGTGGAATAACAACAATAACTAATAACAGCTAGAATCCGCACAGCTACTAGTAAACAATACTTGGATCTGCATAAAAAAATATGCAGAAGTGTAGTATAAGCACACCACAGCGGTGCCCAGTAAGTATCAAGTTTAACCTTGGTGGAGTACTGACGCAAAACCGTCAAGACACCCACTAGTCTAACAAGCAGAACAAATTTAAGTATAGAAACAACCGAACGTGATATCTATATGAAGGATAAATGATATTGCTAACAATACGGTAACTACAATAATGAAAGGAAACAGTAAGTAACAGTGGTAAAACCATAAAAAAGCTCAAAAAAGTGAACAAAAAATACAACCCAAATTTGAAATCCACAAATACAGTAAGGACATTTTTAGTAGGTTTCACATTAGGTCATAGCCAACAACTTCAATCAATTAGTCCAATCTTTCAGTCGATAAAAGCATTTTGGATTATACTTCTTCAAGCAAACATTTTTTCTGAAATAGTCCTCTAATAATGAATACCTTTTGAATATAACATTTTCAATAAATATCCTTTAAACATAAGTCACCTTGTGACACCTCATCTCATAATCATACAATACGGGCCTCAATACCGGAACCCTAATACTTGGCATCTTGTGCCTTCATCACACCTCATATTCATACTGACAACTCACGTGCCCAAAAAGTCTTTCTCACATGGAAGGAAAATAAACGAGTGGTGCGTCTATACACAGAAATCTCAAAGAGTCTCCTACCCGATAAGGGTGATTAACCACACGTATGCTTTTGCATGTGTCCTAACATAGTTCGCACCAACTAGTAAGTAGAAGGAATGGAGCAGACGTCACCTATAATGTTTACACAGGGATAGAATCAATGAAAACATCAGCTCAGAACACAAATATTTTAACAGGGGATCTCCCAGGATAACGTCCCATAGACCCAAATGTAAGTATGTGTGCTAGGGATCTCTTGGTATCCCGAGGATCTCTTGGTACCCTCAATATATGTACTAGGGATCTCTTGGTATCTCGAGTATCTCTTGGTACCCTCAATATATGTGTTGGGGATCTCTTGGTATCCTCGATATATGTGTTGGGGATCTCTTGTTAACCTCAATATGTGTGCTGGGGATCTTTTTGGTATCCCACACTATAGCCTAAATCAATATATGTGTAGGGGAATCTCCCAAATATAGTCCCAAAATAAATACGCAATGAAACCAATAGAAATAACAGTCACAGAACAACAGAAAGCTCGTACATCACCACAATACATATAACCACAGCATGACAATAATACAAGGTATGACAAGTAAATCAACTCAAGGACTATAAATCACAAGGAAACGGTAGAACCAGCTCACAAAGAAATAACCACAGAAAAGAATGATGGCATAATGGGAAAATTTCAACCACGGGGAAAACTAACATGTAGCAACGATCCCACAATATACAAGTCAATAACAAGGGAATCAACACGAGTCAGTAGTCCCAAATAAAGGCAAGTCAACAAGATATAAATCATCTAAACTCCTTTTAAGGTTGGACAAATTTTAAGGATATTCGAAAATTCAATTAAGAGAGGATGATCTCAGCTTCACTTAAGACTAAACAAATTCAGAAGGGGTAATGAAATTCTGAAATAAGATAAGCAACTATGAAAAGATAGCATGAAAATAGGTGAGAAGAAATTCTTCAGTCAAATCAATTAGGAGTCAATTAGGCAATAACTGTGAATCATGGAGCAATTAATTCCAATCAAGCATGTAGAGGTGAAACAAATAAATAGGAAACTCGGTCATGTCAAGAACACATTCTTACACAGTGAATATAAAGACCTAAGAACCCTAAAAGCCTAATTTTCTTCCACAAATAAGTTCGAGCACACACTCGTCACCTCGCGTACACGAACTACAATCAACATAGAAGACTCAATACCTAAGTGGAAGTCCCCCACACAAGGTTAGACAAGATACTTACCTCAAAGACGACACTCCGATACTCAAGAATGCACTTCTCTGGAAAAAATATCTTTGGACATCTCAAATCTAACCAAATTAACTTCAAAGCACAAATAAAACACATAAGAAACTATTTTGGATCCTAAAGTTTCAATCTTTGACAAAATCTAAAAATTGATCCAAAAGTTGACCCCCGGGCCTACACCTCGGAACTCAAAATTTTTTACAAAATTTGAATACCCATTTCAATACGAGTTCAATCATATAAAAATTACCAAACTCCAATACCATTTCATCCCTCAAATCGTGAATTTTCATTTTGAAAAGTTTTTTCAAACCCAACATTTTCCCTAACTAAAAATAAAATTTAAATGATAAATACAAAGACTAATTCATGTAATATATTTAAGTCTCAGTGAATAACACTTACCCAATCGATTTGTGTGAAAACCCCTCAAAGAATCGCTCAAAATCGAGCTCCACAAGTCAAGTTATGGTAAAAATGGTGTAACTTTCGATTTGGAATTATATTATGTCTGCCTAGATTTTTAAGCACCGCAATCACGAGAGAATAGACGCGATCGCGTAGAAGAAATAGTTGTTGGCCCAAAGTGTGCTACACGATTACGGAAGAACTGATGCTGTCCATAGAAGGAAAATGGTTACTGTACAAATTTTGTGTTATATGATCGCGAAGTAAATAGTGCAATCGCAAAGAAGGAAAAATGTTGAGGCCTCGAGCTACACTACGCGATTGCGAACCTATCTATGCGAATGCGATGAAGGAAAAAATGACAGGTCAACATTATACTACGTGATCGTGGCTATGCCTATGAGATCGCATAGAATGAAACACCAGATAGCATGACAACAGTTCAAACATAGGGAAAAATGACCCGAAGCCCATCCGAAACACACCCGAGGTCCCCCGGGACCCCGTCTAAACACATAAAAAAGTTACATAACCTAACACATACTTGCTTGAGGTTATGAATCACATTAAAAAATGCCGAAACAACGAATCAAACCATAAATCGAACTTATGAACTTTCAAATCTTCAAATTTCTAAACTCATATCGGAACCGATCGAGTCAAACCGGAATAACGCCAAACTTTGCAAACAAGTCCAAAATAACATAACGGAGTTGTTCCTACTTTTGGAATCAGATTCCGACCCCGATATGGAAAGAATCAACTATGGGTCAAACTTCTCCATCTTCAAAACTTCAACTTTTTCAACTTTCGCTGAAATACCTTAATTTACCCTACTGACCTCCAAATCGGAATCCGGACGCGCGCCTAAGTCCAAAATCGCCATTCAAAGCTATTGGAATCATCAAAAATTCATTCCGTGGCTGTTACTTAAAAGCCCAATTCCGGTCAAATTCACATTTCGTAAACTCCCTAAACTAGATTCCTTCTTCCACTTTGACTCTGAATCATCCGTTAACTGATGTTCAACTATGCACGCAAGTCGATACTCATATAATTAAGATGTTCCACACCTTACACCATTGATCGGAGCTTAAATTCTCAAAACAACCGGCCGGGTCATTACACCACTAGTAGGCGCCATCACGACTCCCGAGTGCTGGAAATTCGGGTCGTGACAAGTTGGTATAAGAGATCTAGGGTTTCTTAGGTCTCACAATTCACGAAAAAGCTTAGTAGAGTATGAGGGATCGGTGCAGAGTCATCTGTATTTATCCCTCAGAGGGTAAAGAGTTAGGAAAAACTTCACATATATTCTTTCCTATCATGCGATTTAGTTTCTCAATGCTAGTTGAACATCTACTCTGTTCTTCCACAGATTGCAAGAACATGCACTTCTTCATCTGCTGATCAGTAGACCAAGCCCCTAACAGTAGTATCTACAAGGGGCGAAGGGTGAGGCCGAGGCCGAGGCCGAGGCAGGGGTAGAGCTCAGCCTAGAGCGGCAGCACTAGCGTCGGAGCCTCAGGTTGATTCTAGTGTCGGAGCCTCAGGTTGTTCTAGCCTAGATAGTTCCAGCAGGACCAGCTCAGGTCCCAGAGGGGTTCATTGCTACCCCAATGCTCCAGGATGCTCTGGTCCGTCTAGTGGGCCTTATGGAGAGTGTCACTAGGGCAGGCTTACTTCTTGTAGCACCAGCTATCTTTCAGGCTGGGAAAGAGCGCAGACTCGTGCTACCCGCACTCCGAGGTAGATGGCTCCCTAGTTTCAGACTCCAGCAACTTAGCCAGTTGGTGCAGTTTAGTCAGCTATGGTCGCTCAGACCTGTGAGGGAGAAACTATGTCTGCCGATGCTTTGTGGAGGTTGGATAGGTTCACCAAGTTGTTCACTACTACTTTTGGTGATACATCTTTTAAGGATCCCCAAGATTATTTGGACAGCTATCATGAGGTACTTCGGAACATAGGCGTAGTAGAGACCAATGGGGTCAACTGTGCTACTTTTCAACTGTCTTGATCCGCCAAGACTTGGTGAAGAGATTATTGTTTGGCAAGACCAGTTGGATCACCAGTTTTGACCTGGGATCACTTCTCTCAGCTATTTCCAGAGAAGTTTCTTCCCATCACTCAGAGGGAAAACTATCGGAGGTAGTTTGAGCATTTCCAACAGGGTTCTATGACTGTTACTCAGAGTGAGACCAGATTCATTGACTTGGCCCGTCATGCTCTGTGAGAGAGAGATGGTGAGAAGGTTCGTTGAGGGACTCGTTCATCCTATTCAACTACAAATGGATAAGGAGACGGGGAGCGAGATTTCTTTTCAGGATGCGGCTAGGGGAGTGGTCATGGTTCTGACAAGAGGCCTCGTCATTCGGGCAGGTTCCAGGCCATTTCATTTAGCACTTCAGGCTTCTCCGTTGCAGTTATCACAGGTATTGTTTTGGTTGTAGTAGAGATTCTTCCTTTTTATTTGATCCAAGATCTACATACTCCTATATGTCATATTATTTACCGTATCTGGTCATGCGTAGTGACTCTTGGAGTGCTCCTGTATATGTGTCTACACTGGTGGGTAATTCTCTTGTGGTAGATCATGTCCATTTTTCCTGTATAGTTGTGATTGGGGGTCTTCGGACTTGAGTAGATTTGTTACATTTGGATATGGTTAAATTTGATGTCATATTGGGGATAGACTGGTTATCACCTTACCACGCTATTTTGACTGTTATGCCAAGACCCTGACATTAGCCTTACCGGGTTTACCTCATCTAGAGTGGAGAAGGGCTCCTAGTCATTCTACCTATTGGTTTATTTCATATATGAAGGCTCGGCGTATGGTTGATAAGGGATGTTTGGACTATTTAGTGTATGTTCGTGATTCTTATGCCGAGGTTCCTCTTAGGGATTCTGTGCCTGTGGTTCATGAGTGTCCTGAGGTACTTCCTTTAGACTTTTCGAGTATGCCATGTAATAGGGATATTAACTTTTGAATTGATTTGGCTCTGGGCACTCAGCCTATTTCTATTCTGCCGTATCGTATGGCCTTGCATAAGTTGAAAGAATTGAAGGAGCAAATCAAGAATTACTTGACAAGGGCTTTATTAGACCTAGTGTCTCGCCTTGGTGTGCGCCGGTGTTGTTTGTTAAGAATAAGGATGGATCGATGAGGATCTGTATAGATTACCAGCAATTGAACAAGGTCACAATCAATAATAAGTACCCATTGCCATGGATTGATGATTTGTTTCACCAGCTTCAGGGTGCCCAAGTGTTTTCTAAGATAGTCTTGAGAGCTGGCTAGCATCAATTGAGGATTATGGCATCCGATGTCCCTAAGATAGCTTCCCGCACTCGGTACAGTCATTACAAGTTCATGGTGATGTCATTCAAATTGACAAATGCCCCAGCAGCTTTCATGGATTTGATGATCCGAGTATTCAGGACTTATTTGGATTCCTTCATGATTGTCTTCATTGATGATATTTTGATCTATTCCCACATCCAAAAGGAGCACGAGAATCATCTTCCTGTCATTCTTTAGACTGTGAGATATAGTCAGTTGTATGCTATGTTTTTAAAGTATGAGTTATGGGTGAGTTCAGTTGCATTCTTAGGGCACGTTGTTTCAGCACAAGGTATTCAGGTGGATCTAAAGAACAGAGAGGTAGTCAAGAACTCGCCTAGACCTGCGTCAGCTACAGAGATTCGGAGTTTCTTGTGTTTGGCAAGCTATTACCGTCAGTTTGTAGAGGATTTTTCATTTATTGCAACCCCGATGACTAGGTTGACCTAGAAGGGTGCCCAGTTCAAGTGGTCAAAAGAGTGTGAGACGAGCTTTCAGAAGCTCAAGACGGCTTTGACTATGGCCCTAGTGTTGGTTTTGCCCATAGGTTCGGGGCCATATACAGTCATTATGATGAATTTCGTGCTGGACTTGGTGCAGTGTTGATGCAGGATGATAAGGTCATTGCTTATGCTTCACGGCAGCTGAAGATTCATGAGAAAAATTATCCAGTTCATGATTTAGAGTTAGCAACCATTGTTTATGTACTGAAGATTTGGAGGCACTATTTGTATGGTGTATCATGTGAGGTGTTCATGGATCACAAGAGTCTGCAGTATTTGTTCCAGTAGAAGGAACTAAATTTGAGGTAGATTAGGTGGTTGGAGTTGTATAAATACTATGATATCACCATCTTCTATCATCCGGGGAAGGCCAATGTGGTGGCCGATGCTTTGAGAAGAAAGTCAACCAGTATGGGTAGTCTTGTGTATATTCTGGTCGGTATGAGACCGCTGGCTTTAGATGTTCAAGCTTTGGCCAATCAGTTTGTGAGGTTGGATGTCTCTGAGCTCAGCCATGTGTTAGCTTGCACGGTCACTCGTTCTTCATTATTGGAGCGTATCCGATATCGGTGATATGATGATCCTCATTTGCTTGTCCTTAGGGACACAGTGCAGCATGGAGGTGCAAGTAGGTTACAGTTTGAGATGATGGAGTATTGAAGATGCAGGGTCGTATTTGTGTGACAAATGTAGATAGGCTTCGCAAGTTGATTCTAGAGGAGGCCCATAGTTCCCGGTACTCTATTTATTCGGGTGTCGCTAAGATGTATCAGGATTCGCGACAGCATTATTGGTGGATAAGGATGAAGAAGGACATTGTTTCCTATGTCGCTTGGTGTTTGAATTGTCAGCTGGTAAAGCACGAGCATCAGAGACTTGGTGGTTTGTTGCAGAAGATTGAGATTCCTAAGTGGAAGTGGGAGCGTATCACTATGGACTTTGTTGTTGGACTCTTACAGACTCAGAGGAAGTTCGATGCAGTAGGGGTTATTATTGATAGGCTGACCAAGCTAGCACATTTCATTCATGTGGCGGTTTCTTATTCCTCTAAAAGGTTAGCTAAGATCTATGTTCGGTAGATTGTTCATCTTCATGGTATACCGGTGACTATCATTTTTTTACCAAGGTACTCAGTTTACCTTAAATTTCTAGAGGGCAGTTTAGCGAGAGTTGGGCACACGGGTTGAGTTGAGCATAACATTTCATCCTCAAACAGACGGGCAGTCCGAGTGAATTATTCAGGTTTTAGAGGATATGCTCTGAGCTTATGTTATTGACTTTGGAGGCTCTTGGGATCAGTTCTTGCCTTTAGTGATGTTTTCCTACAACAACGGCTACCAGCCGAGCATTCAAATGGCTCCTTATGACACCTTATATGGTAGGCAGTGTCGGTCGCTGGTTGCATGGTTTGTGCCTGTAGAGGATCAGTTATTGGGTACGGATCTAGTACAGGATGCCTTAATAAGGTCATGATTATTCAGGATAGGCTCCATACATCTCAGTCCAGGCAAAAGAGTTATGCCGACCGTAAGGTTCGTGATGTGGCATTCATTGTCGGAGAGAGGGTGTTGCTTTGGGTGTCTCCTATGAAGGGCATGATGAGATTTGGAAAGAGAGGAAAGCTTAGCCCTAGATTCGTTGGCCCATTTGAGATACTTGATCGAGTGGGAGAGGTGGCTTACAGACTTGTGTTTCCTCTGAGTTTATCAGTCGTGCATCAATTGTTTTATGTGTCCGTACTTCGGAAGTATTAGGGCGATCCATCCCATGTTTGAGACTTCAGCACTATCCAGTTGGACATGGACTTGTCCGATGAGGAGGAGCCGGCAGCTATTCTAGACCGGTAGGTTCATTAGTTGAGATCGAAGAAGTTCCCTTCAGTTTATGTTCAGTGAAGAGGTCAGCCTGCCGAGGTAGCTACCTGGGAGTCCGAGTTCGATATGCGGAGACGATACCACCCATATTTTCCCCGACTCAGGTACTTCTTTTCTATGTTCGTTCGAGGACGAACGATTGTTTTAGAGGTGGAGGATGTGATGACCCAAAAGGTCATCACTCATTTTCAAAAGTAAATTCTGTGTTCCAAGGCCTTAACAACCTCTTTTTGTTGTACCTCGATTTGTGTGCGCAGTCGAGGCGCATTTCCAAAAAGTTTTTTATGTGAAAACTAAGTAAAATATGGAAATTGGCTTTTTAAATTGAATAAAGTTGTGTAATGACCCGGCCGGTCGTCTCATGAGTTACCACTCCGTTTCCCCCATTTCTACTTCTATTTGCTTTAATTATCGATTTTGTATGTGATTGGGTTGGTTGGCTCAGGTTCGGAAAGGTTTTTGAGAAGGTTCGAGACACTTAGTCTCTTTTAAAAAGGCTTAAGTTGGAAAAGTCAACCGGATGTTGACTTACGTGTTAGAGGGCTCTGATGTGAGTTATGATGGTTCAAATAGCTTCAGGAGATGATTTGGGACTTAGGAGTGTGATCGGAATATGGTTTGGAGGTCCGGAGTAGATTTAGGCTTGAATTGGCGTAATTGAGTTTTTGGCGTTTTCCGGTTGATAGGTGAGGTTTTGATATAAAAATCGGAATAGAATTCCGAAAGTTGTAGTAGCTTCATTATGTCATTTGGGATGTGTGTGCAAAATTTCAATTCACTTGAACGTGGTTTTGTTGAATTTTTTATCAAAAGCGGAATGCGGAAGAATTTAGAACCTTAGGCTTGAATTTGATGTGTTTTAGTGATTTAGATGTTGTTTTAGGTGTTTTGAAGATTGGTACAAGCTGGAATAAGGTTATGGGATATGTTTGTGCTTTTGGTTGAGGTCCTGGGGGCCTCGGGGTGATTTTGGATGGTTGACGGGGAGTTTGAGGTATTGTTGCAGCTGTAGATTGTGCTGCTTCTGGTATTTCCACACCTGCAAATTGGGGAGCACAGGTGCGGTGCCGCATATGCGAGAGAGGAGCCACAGAAGCGGAAGGGAGGTAGGGACACTGCAAACCGCAGAAGTGATTGGAGGAACCGCACCTACAATGGCGCATATTCGGATATGGAACCGTAGATAAGGAAATGTAGAGTTAAGTGAAGAACTGCAGAAGCAGTTCATTGCCGTAAATGCGGTACCGCAGAAGCAGAAATTAGACCGCAGATGCAAAAATATCTGGCCAGAAATATAAATTAGTTCCTTCGTGGTTTTCAGAAGGTTTTCTCACTTTTCAACAAGAATATTTGAGCTTTGGGTGATTTTGAAGAGAGAAATCAAGGAGACATCATTGAGGTAAGGTTTTGGATTATGAAAACTGGTTTTTATGGTGTTAATGCATGGATTAGAGCTATAATTAAAGGTAAAGTTGAGAAACTAGGGTTTACAAACCTAGGCCTTTGATTAAGGTTTTGGAAGACCATTTGTGGTCGGATTTTGGAACTTTTTTTATGTATGAACTCATAGGGAGATAAGGAATCTAATGATGTTAATTTTATCGAATTTCGAGACGTGAGCCTGGGGGTCGGGTTTTGGTAATTTCGGATTTTGTGATGCTTTTTGATTATTTTCAGCTGGGCTTTGTCCCTTTAGCATAAATTAATGCTTACGTTCTGTTTTGGTAGATTCAGAGCATCCGGAGAGCGATTCGAATGGCAAAGGCATTGCAAGCTAAACTTCGGGCCGAATTGAGGTGAGTAATGATTTAAATATTGTCCTGAGGGTATGAAACCCCGGAATTTCACAGCGTTCGGCTATGTTGGGGTGAGACACAAGCTAGGTGACGAGCGTGGGGTCCTACACCATTGGGGATTGTGACTCTGTCCATTCCAAATGACTGTTTTACTGCGTATTTGATAGTTAATTATTTAATATTATTATATTTTGGGCTAAATACCATATGTGGGCTTCGTGCCAACTGTTTGAACCCTTAGGGGATTTAAAATGATATTTTCCTCATGGTTTGATTTCATACTAGTACTCTGTCATGCTATATTTTCACTATTTTAAGAATTCAACTATGTTATTCTATTTTAAACACATTAAATGATATTTTTATAGATATTTGAGATGAGCTTCATATTTTACTGTGGCCCAAGGGGCTTATAAGATTCTGAATAAGTAAGGTCAAGGGCCTGTGTTGTAAGGATACTTTAGGTCGAGCTGCAAGCCGCATTACTGATATATATTGGTTATACTAATAAGGCCGAGGGCCTGAGATTGTACTCCACGAGGTGGCTTGATATTAATATGAGACTGATAGCCTGTTTATGATGCCACGAGATGGCTTGATGTTGTACTTGGGCTGTAAGGGGCCCCTCCCGGAGTATTTGCACCCCCAATGAGCGCGGGTACCCATAGTGATATGAGATATAGCCCGAGGGTCTGGCATTGTTCTGTGATATTGCCCGAGGGGCTAATTCTGTTGTTACTGTGCCCGAGGGAAAGTTATTATGTGTACCTTTTCTAGTTGTTTACATATATATATATATATATATATATATATATATATATATATTGTTGGCTGCTTAAAAGGTGTTTATCAACTTTTACTAATTAATTATATTTACTGATTTTGTTATGCCTCTTTTAGCATAATGTTGTGCCTTGCGTGATTTTATATCGCTCAGTCTTCATTTCATTTTATTATATATATATATATTGCCCGAGGGGCTGATTCTGTTGTTACTGTGCCCGAGGGAAAGTTATTGTGTGTACCTTTTCTAGTAGTTATATATATATATATATATATATATATATTGTTGGCTGCTTAAAAGGTGTTTATCAGCTTTTACTAATTAATTATATTTACTGATTTTGCTATGCCTCTTTTAGCATAATGTTGTGCCTTACGTGATTTTATATCGTTCATTCTTCATTTCTTTTTATTACTCGCTGAGTTGGAGTACTTACTTTACTCCATGCACCCTTGTGTACAGATTCAAGCACTATAGGTCCTGCTCCAGAGGGTTGATAGTTCCAGCAAGTCTTCGGAGATTTACTAGGTAGCTGCTTGACGATTCGCAGCTCAGTGCATTCTCCCTATATCTTAGTTCTTTTTTATTCAGTTATGTAGTAGTGAATTAGACTTCAGACTTCTAGTATTGTTTAGGTGCTCATGATTGGTGACACACCGATGTCGGGCTGTGTTGATTTTATTTCCGCAAATTATACTGTTAATTGCTTATCTTGGTATTTTATTTCTGATTAAATACTTAGTGTTTATTAATATTAATTATTTAAAACAAATTGGAAGGGTGTTGGCTAGCCTTGTTCACGAGAGGCGCCATCACGATCGTGTTGGGTTTAGGGTCGTGATAAGTTGGTACCAGAGCCTAGGTTACATAGGTCTCATGAGTCATGACCAAGTTTAGTGGAGTCTCGTGGATCGGTACAAAGACTTCTGTATTTATCCTCGACAGGATGCAGAACCATTAGGAAACTTTCATATTCTTAAAATTCTTGTCGTGCGAATTTGTTGATCCGAGTACTAAAATTATTTTATTATATTCTACCACATAATGTGAGGACACGAGCTACCGGTCAGGATGGACGACCACCAATACCACCAGCAGAAGCCACAAGAGGTCGTGGACATGATCGAGAACGTGGTAGTGGCAAAGGTACAACCCCTATAGTAGTAGGGATAGCACCTACAGACCCACCAACCAACCCAGTTCAAGGTCAGGTCCAAGTGGTGGACGCACCAGCTCAGGCACCAGCTCTGCCCATTGTGAATCAGGGTCTTTAGGAGACTTTGGTTCAGATATTGACAGTATGTACTAGTCTTGCTCAGGCGGTTGTGGTTTCTAGTGCCGCAGCCACTTCTCAAGCAGGGGGAGGCTCTCAAACTCCCGCCACTCGTACACCCGATTGGTGGTTCAGGGAGTGCAGATACCAGAGTCACCACTAGCCCAACCGGTGGCAGCTGCTCAGGGTTATGTAGCTCCTGTTATGCCGGAGGATGAGCAGCGTAGATTGGAGAGTGTTGGCAGACTCCAGCCTCCTACTTTTAGTAGAGCAGAGGGCGAGGATGCCTAGAGTTTCTTAGACAGATGTCAGAGGATTCTTCGCACTACAGGTATTCTAAAGACCATCGGGGTTGCATTCACGACATTTCAGTTTACTGGAGCTGCCTTCACTTGGTGGGAGGCATATGAGAGGCGTAGGCGTATTGGTTCAGCACCTCTGACTTGGCAACATTTCTCCGCTCTATTTGTGGAGAAATATGTCCCACAGTCCCGTAGGGAGGACCTACGCAGGTAGTTCGAGCAGCTTTGATAGGGGGAGATGACTGTTACCCAGTATGAGATGAGGTTCTCGGAGTTGGCTTGACATGCGATTAGGCTGGTTGCTACTGAGAGAGAGAGAGAGAGAGGATCAGGAGGTTCGTTGATGGCCTCACCTACCAGCTTCAGGTTCTCATGACTAGGGAGAGGATGCCAGGTGCTACATTTGAGAAGGTTGTGGATATTGCTCGAGAGATTGAGTCAGTTCGTCGCCAGGAGCGCGAGGAGAGGGAGGTTAAGAGGCCTCGTGGACATGGTAGTTTTGGGGAGTGCTCCTTCGAGGGGCCACTTTTAGCACAGTAGAGGCCGACAATTCTAACATGCTCGGTTAGCTCGCCCAGGTTATCATGGGGCATTATCAGGACATAGCTCACACATTTCTCAGCAAGGCCACTCTTCACTATTCCTTAATGGACTTCCTACCTAGGGTTAATCTCGTGCTCCATCGGTTCAGAATTCTTCTACGCCAGGGGCGTCTGCTTGTCATACCGGTGTTAGGGGTTCCCATCATTCCCCGTCTCCAGCACCTGGGAGGTTTTATGAGTGTGGAGAGATGGGTCACTTGTGGAGGCAGTGCCCTCGTCGTTCCCAGCAAAGGCCTCAGCCCCAGCCACTTTACCACCTACCCACCATGCTAGCGGTGGGGGACAGTCATCTAGGGGTTGCCCCAGAGGGGGAGGTCGATTTGGAGGTGGCCAGGATAGTGACTTTGGCTATTATTATGTATGGTGGACATTGATGTTATTCTTGGCATGGACTGATTATCTCCGTGCCAGGCTATTATGGACTGTGATGCCAAGATAGTGACTTTGGCTATGCTTGGTGTACTACGGATTGAGTGGCGAGGTTTGACCGATTATGTTCCCAGCAGAGTGATTTCTTTCTTAAAGGCCTAGCGTATGGTTGGGAAAGGTTGTCTTTCATATCTAGCCTTTTTGAGGGATGTTGGTGCCGATATTCCTAGTATTGATTCTGTTCCAGTTGTGATGGATTTTCACAAGGTATTTGCTGCAGACCTGCCGGGTATGCCACCGAATAGGGATATAGATTTTGGTATTGACCTGGTGTCGGGCACTCAGCCCATTTTTGTTCCACCATATCATATGGCACCAACGGAGCTAAAGGAGTTAAAGGAGCAGCTTCAGGAATTCCTGGATAAGGGGTTTATTCGCGGAAGTGTGTCACCGTGGGGTGCGCCGGTTATCTTTGTGAAGAAGAAGGATGGCACGATGAGAATGTGCATTGATTAAAGGCAGTTGAACAAGGTAACAATTAATAACAAGTATCTTTGCCACATATTGATGATTTGTTCGACCAGCTTCAGGGAGCGAGAGTATTCTTTAAGATTGATCACCGCTCAAGTTATCACAAGTTGAAGATCAGGGACTCAGAAATTCTTAAGATAACTTTCAGGACCCGATATGGTCATTATGAGCTTTTGGTGATGTCTTTCGGGCTGACCAATGCCCCAGTGACATTCATGCATTTGATGAACAGTGTGTTCCGGCCATATCTCAACTTGTTTGTCATAGTCTTCATTGATATTCTTGTGTACTCGCATAGTTAGGAGGAGCACGCAGAGCAATTGAGAGTGGTTTTGCAGAGATTGAGAGAGGAGAAACTTTATGAAAAATTCTAAAAATGTGAGTTCTAGCTCAGCTCAGTGGCTTTCTTGGGGCACGTGGTGTCCAACAAGGGTATTCAGGTTGAACTGATGAAGATAGAGGCAATTTAGAGTTGTCCCAAACCGTCCTCAGCTATAAAGATTTGTGGTTTTCTTGGCTTGGCGGGTTATTATCGCCGGTTTGTTCACGGATTCTTGTCTATTGCATCGCCCTTGACCAAGTTGACTCAGAAAGGTGTTCATTTCAGTAGTTTGATGAGTGTGAAGATAGCTTTCAGAAGCTCAAGATTGCCTTAACCACAGCTCCAGTACCTGTATTGCCATCAGCTTCAGGTTTTTATATCGTATATTGTGATACTTCGGGAGTTGGTATTGGGTGTGTTCTGATGTAGGAGGATAGAGTTATTATTTATGCTTCTCATCAGTTTAAGCCTCATGAAAAGAAGTACCCTGTTCATGATTTGGAGTTGGCTGCCATTGTGCACGCATTGAAGATCTGGAGGCATTATTTGTATAGTGTGTCTTGTGAGGTGTATATTGATCATCGTAACCTCCAGCACTTCTTCAAGCAAAAGGATGTCAATTTGAGGCAGCGAAGGTGGTTGGAGTTACTTAAGGATTATGACATTACTATCTTCTATCATACGGGGAAGGCTAATGTAGTGGCCGACGCTTTGAGCCAAAAGGTGGTGAGTATGGGGAGTTTGGCATATATTCTAGTTGGGGAGAGACCTCTTCTAGTTGATTTTCAGAATTTGGCCAATCAGTTCATAAGGATGGATATTTCGGAGCCCAGTAAGGTATTGGCTTGTGTGATTTCTCGGCCTTCCTTATATGAGCTCATTAGGGAGCATCAGTATGATAATCCTCATTTGCTTGTCATTAAGGACACAGTTCAGTATAATGAAGCCAGGGATGTGACTATCAGAGATGATAGGGTGTTGAGGATGCAGGGAAAGATATGTATGCCTAATATGGATGGGCTTCAGGAGTTGATTCTGGAAGAGGCCCATAGCTCGTGGTATTTCATTCATCCAGGAGCCGCGAAGATGTATCAGGATCTGAGATAGCATTATTGGTGAAGGAGAATGAAGAAAGACATTGTGGGGTTTGCAGCTTGGTGCCTCAATTGTCAGCAAATGAAATATGAGCATCAAAGACCGGGTGGCTTGCTTTAGCGGATGGATATTCCAGAGTGGAAGTGGGAACGGATCACTATGGACTTTGTGGTTGGATTTCCACGGACTCTAAAGAAGTTCGACGCTATTTGGGTGATTGTGGATCGGCTGACCAAGTCTGTGCACGTAATTCCTATCGGTACTACTTATTCTTCAGAGTGGTTAGCAAAGATATATATTCGGGAGATTTATCGGTTGCATAGTGTCCTAGTTTCCATCATTTCAGATCGAGGCACTCAGTTTACTACACAGATTTGGAGGTCTGTGAAATGAGAGTTGGGTACTCAGGTTGAGTTGAGCATAGCTTTACACCCTTAGACGGACGGGCAGTGTTACAATCCATATTCACGTATGTTAGCTCATGCCATAAGGTAGTTTACATAAATCCATAAAAGGATTATCTTTAAGATGATAAGAAGTTAATCCTATTGGTCTTAAATGATACAAAAGTGTATAAGGGTGGTTAACAAGTATTAGAAGTCAAAGGAATCAAGGATGTTGTTAGCCGTATTTTTAGGTAAACTTAGAAGTGCTTAATACACTCAAGAGATAGTGTTTTAAGGTATTTGAATCATATAGTATCCGTATCGTAAGTCTTGAAGTCAAATGAGTTATGAGACAAAAGTCGACAAAAGTTGTCGCAACATTGGTTCATAATTTTACTTAAACATTAGGTAAAATTTTACTAATCTTTTCTCCCAATTTCCTTAGAATTATGGATTGATCTAAACACCAAATTGAATATCTATGAGTCTAGTTTCTAACGCATTAAACCGTTCGTCGATACGATCTCGGAGTAGAGAGATATTCGCATTTTCGCGAGACTGCGCCAAGCACCTCTCTATGGGTCCCACTATGGCGATTTAAGACATTTGGATATATATAGGACACCTCCAACCCATTTTAAGTCATTTATTTTCACTATTTTCAGACCTTAAAACCCTAGGAACACCGTCTCAAGGTTCTCTCAAGATTCAAGACCCAAACAAAGGGCAAACAACACAAATCAAGTGTCGGGAATCCCATGGCGCTAGTAAGTCTCTTGTTCTTCTTGTTGTTGCTCATTTTTGTGTTTGTTACAGCTCGTGTGGGAGGTTGTTTTAAAGGGTTTATGTTCTGTAAATACTCCCTCATGTTCTTAATATCAACACTAGGTGATTTCAAGCCTCCTAAAGTGATTCTAGTGCCGAAAAACACTAATTGCCCGCTAGTTTCGCTTTCTTGTTGTTGTGGCAGCATTGGAGGGATATTTCATGGAAATTTAAGGTCAAATTGGAGTTGTTCTTTCTGTATAAAGGTAAGGAACCTCTTACTCTATATGTATTTAAGATTATCCAAGTTGTGGCTAAGCCATTGAAGCTAGAACTTGTGAAATATATATCGAAAGGCTTGGTAGTAATGCTATCGGTTGGTAGACTGTTTTGGGAGACTCAATATTATTATTATTGATGTTGTTTGGGCTGTTTGGTGATTCTTTTGAATGGTGTGAAGTCATATATATAGGATAGGTGCTGTTCGTTTTGTCATAAAATAGGTTGTGGTCGCTACATAATGGTTATGATGCTTAAATGATAACGATAGTATCGTTTCTCTTATTATAGACTAAGTAGTTTGAAAATTGCATAGCTTGAGATTTGGGAAATATATATAAGGTATGTGAGGCTATACCTTTCCTTCTTTTGCACGACTCCGATTATACATAATGTAATGAACGAGCTTCCAAAGATACTCTACTCTTAGAAGCTAGCAGTACTTACATTGTTTTCCCTCTTATGGAACGATTGATGTTAATGTGGCTTCTCTTATTCTTATGTTATAAATGTTGTAGGTACATCCTGATTCTTATAAGGTTCATAGTGAAGAGTTAGTCCTAATAACGTGTACAAAGGATACCTTACGTCACTCCTAAAGGTTTATAACGTAATTCCATGAGTCGAGCATGCATTATATATATATGTATCTAATTTACTCTACCGAGCAGCGCTATAGACGGCCGGGTACGGCACTTACTATCAGTTGGGTTTTACTGAGCTCCACGTGGCCGGGTACGATCTACCGAGCCTTATGATGGCCGGGTACGTTTTTACCGAGCCCATTATGGCCGGGTACGATATGATGATGATGATGCCCACAGAGTCGTATGTTTTAAAATTTTATATATTTATACATACGTATCATGCATTTCATGTCAGTAGCCCTCAGAGGTACTCAGATATTACAGGTTGTATATTCTTTATCCATGCTTACATTACTGTTCGTGTTTATGATTCCCTGCCTTACATACTCAGTACATTATTCATACTGACATCCTTTTATTTGTGGATGCTGCAGGTCTTGATAGATAGGCAGGTGTAGCATGCCCACCACAGTAGGCTGTCCAGTTCAGCGGAGATCCCTTCTCCGGACTTGCCTTGGTCTTGGTATGCATTTTTGTTATAGACATTATGGGTATGTCGGGGCCCTGTTCCGGCTATGTTGCAGCACTTATGTTCCTGTAGAGGCTCATAGACATGTGTCGACTCATGTATAGTTTGGTATGCCTTGTCGGCTGGTTTTTGTTGTATATCCTTTCATGATAGCGTGGTAGCTCGTACCATATATATAGTTTCTTGATTGTCTGGTCATCCCATGTTATGTAGGTTCATGCCATCATATTTTATTGTTGGTTGTCCATGATTCATGTGTGAGCACGTGATTTTTGTCCTAAGCAAATTGTTCCCAAAAATTCAAACAAAATGATTTTTCTTTATTTACAATTTTTGTGCATTTTGGTGTCATTTTCTGATAATTGCTGTATTTTATTTGTGCATGATAATTCATATAAAATACAAAAAATACGCATTTGCATTTAGGTTTTAACTTCATGTGTTAGTATTAATTAGGGATTAATTTGTTTTAGAATAGGATATGAAGAAAATGACAAAACATAGTTCACTTTGGCATTTTAATTGTTTTAATCGTGAATTTGTCGAAAATATAGGTTTTAAATAATTTTAGAATATTAGGACTTTATTTTAATTTTTTGCACACTTCTAAAATCAGGAAAAATAAACAAAAACACAAAATGGGAAAAACAAACAATTGAATAAAGAAAATAGAAAAAGAGAAAACAAGCTAAAATGGGGTCTTAATAAAAACCAATTCAGGGCTGCCCTAATTGGGCCAATTTCAATGGGCCACAATAAATTACCCCAGGCCTAACGATGCCCTACCCGGCCTGCCCCTTTTACAACCAAACGACACCGTTTTGTTTACGGTGATCTCAGTCGTTGATTCCGTCAAATCCAACGGACCACAAGCTTCATGTGCATAAATATAAAAGGGTCGGACACTTTAATTAAATTAAAAGACCAATATGGTATTCCTCGTACCAAAACGCACCCCACCGTTCTCCGCCATGGTTAAGCTATCCTCCGTCGTCCGCCGCCGGCCGGAAATCGCCGGTGGCGGCGGCGGAGCTCCAAATGACCCAAAATTTTCACCACATAATCATCTCTTCCCCCTCTTTCCATCCCCACGCTCGAAGTCCTTCGAATCACAACCAATATCGTCGAATCTGCCATCAAAGATTTTCCGGCCAAGTCGCAAACTCACCCAAACCGACCCAAAATCTTACCACAGCATCCATCTTCCTCCCTCATCATGAATATGTGAATCTTTTCTGTCAAATCCCACTGCAATCCCCCAAAATCCCCAAACCCTAGAGACCGCCGCCCTTTTTTCCCATCGCCTTGGGGTGGCGGCGCCACCATAGGACGCCACCAAACTCACACCCATGTACCGTCTCGATGACCCCTTTACAAATCTGCCTTCATCTTCCATGGAATCCCGTTGGAGGTCGTCAAATAATCATCTACGTCATCAACTGGTCAAGTTTCATCGCCTATTTGATTTGTTGGTTTAAGTCAGGTTGACTAGGTATTTCCCCTCTTCTTTCAACTCTGTTCGTATTGTCATTTTCATTTTTCTTCCTTCTTCTGTTTTCATCGTTTTGTTACTTCATTTTCATTTCTCTGTTTGCTTTATTACTTTTATTTCTTCCAGGACGTTGTGTGCAATTGATTAATAGTATAGACTTAGGGTTATTTGAGTTTGGGTTATTTTTGCTTTGAGTGTTAATCAGTAAGCCTTTTGTTCTCTGATTTTTGATTTTTTTTCTTTTAATCTGTTTGTTTTAGCTTTAATTAGTAAACTCAAAATCTGTTTTAGCTTAGGGCCTTAGGGTTTCAATTTAACTTTTGTTTGGATGATTTGTTTTGATTCTGGTTGGATTTAACTATGTCGAATTCTCATAGATTAGTTTAATAATAATCCGATAGTTTTAATTTTGTTGTTAGTCTAGATTCTAGGGTAATTTGGCCTTCAGATTTACCTTACTCTGGTTTTAATTGATATTATTTGAATTTCAATAATTGATATTAGCTAGGGTCAATTAGTTTAATTGGAAATTTATTTATAGTTAATTAGAATGTTCTTTAGATTACTACTTAGCTTTAATAAATATAAGTTTCAGGATAAAATTGGTTAGATAAAACAGGTTGGTAATTCTAGGAGAGGTTTGAGCGTATTTTAGGGATTGAAAATGGCATATTTTGCCAAAATGGTAATTTTAGAATGCAAGTAAGGGTACTATAGATATTTACAATGACATAGGAATAGGGTAGATGAAGGTAAAACCTTCCAGGACATTCCAAATGAGGTTTTAGTGTAAGTTTTAATAATTTTGGTAATAGTAACTTGAGTAGAAAATCAGAAAATGAGGGACATGTAAGAAAAAATGAAAATTAAAAAGGGTCTAAGGTTAAAAACTGAAAATTTAAGGGCTGCCCTCATTTGTGCCTATAAAAGGGCAAGCCCTTTACTTCATTCACAAGTTTTTCAGCCTCTAAAATTCCACCCAAAAGCTCTCTCTCTAATTTTCAGATCTAGTTTTGAAATTCAAACATCCAAAAATCCAAAAACAATATAAAATCTAATAGAAAACAAAAAAAAACAGTACTGTTCCATTGATTCCTGAAGTTTAATCACAAGTTTTGTGGTTGATTAGTTTCTCTTAGCTCACATTCTAAATAGCTGAAGTTCAAAGGTCATTTGGAATAATTTTGAGTCTAATTAAGTTGGTGTTTGGTTGAGTTCTGCTTTGCTGGAGTTCCAGAAGTGTTTTGAGTTCAATTTCTAGTCTATTTGAGTGCATTCAAGTAGTTTGTGGTTGATTTCTTAATTCCGTTTGCTTTCGAATTCCTTCTGGATTGTTGAACTAGCTCCTGGTTGTTGTTGATCATCACTGTTGCATTTGCTGCTGTCAATCTCATTTTCTGCCTCCTATTTCATTTTCCAGGTACACATTTCGATCCTGACCCAATGTATCATCTCCTGTTGAAAAACACGAAATGAAACTGAGGCAAATTTCGGCTGGAATTGCAATTTTAACATTTGATTATATGTTTTGATAGTGTTCCTGGTGATACAATTGTCTGACCACTGTAACTGAACTGTTTTTGAATTGTCATGAACTTTGGAATGTTAAGCTTTGAATAGTATTAGACATAGTTAGTTTAGTTCATTTGTTTAGCTAATCAGATTATTTTTGTATTATATGAACAATAGATATACATGGACTGTAATTAAGGACTGCTGAAATGTTTTTCACTCATTAGAATTTGTTAAGTTGTTGGTTGTTTCACTACATCAATTAGTGCTAGAATTTGTTCTAACAGTCATATGTTTGATTCCAGATTAGGCAGTCAGCTAGTGATGAAATTCAATCAAAATAGAAGCATTAGAATGTTTAAGTTAGTTTAAGTTTGGAAATAGTATACTTGCAATTACATGAAATCACGCACACTTGGCAGTTTTAAAAAACTGATTTGTTATTTAATTGATTCATTCCTAGGTTCAGCTTGTAAAATAAATTTCATGATGTGTGGTGGTTGCAATTAATGGGCTATAGAAAATTTCAGAATAGGTGTTAGCTTGTTGAAATAAAAATTGGATTAAGAACAGATTGGGTAAGCTGAACTGGACAGCCCTTTGGTTAAATAAAATTTGGGCCTGCGTTTCATCTTATCAGGGCCCATGTCTGGGCAGTGCTCCTTTGTACAGGCGCAGTTGAATTGTGAAGGGCCAATCTTAAGGCCTAAACACTGAAAGCTTCATTGAGGCCTCTTTGCTTAAATTTAACACCTCTTTAATGATACATTAACATACCAATTAATTAAGGCCTTTCCTTTTATTAGAGACAACACATAGTAGAAACTCTTAGTTACTTTAAGTTGTCCTTTAATAATAAAATGAGACGAGCCTCGCCCAATAAAATACAAATTTACGGGGCCCTCAATAAAGGTATAAAAATATTTAGAGAATCAGGGAAGGGCCGTTTTAGTAAATTTCACGACCCTCCCAAAAGACAATAACGTGTTAGACTTTTTTACATGCGCTTTTAATAAAATTACATTCCTAAATACGGGTGCACATTTATGTGACCCAAATCTAAATCTCAACGAAGTCAAAATGTGTCAAAAGCCACGGGTGCACTGGTGCAACGTGGTTCAAGATACGTTTTCATGACGTTACAATTCTTATTAAAAATAAATATATAATAAAGCGGGTTAATAATATAAGGCACATAGGTTAGAACATGTTGTGAAATCAGATAAAATCAAATACAATAGTTGAGCGACCGTGCTAGAACCACGGAACTCGGGAGTGCCTAACCCCTTCTCCCGGGTTAACAGAATTCCTTACTCGAATTTCTGGTTCGCGACTGTAATACAGAGTCAAACCCTTTTCTCGATTCGGGATTCGAACCGGTGACTTGGGACACCATAAATCTCCCATGTGGCAACTCTGAATCTTTAATATACGAATCCCGTTTCGATTGTCCTTTAATTGGAAAAACTCCTTCTTTATTATACCCTTCTCGGAGTGTAGTAAAGTATCGTGAAAAAGGAGGTGTGACACCATGTCCACCATTTATATTGATCTCCTCAGCCCTAAAAGATAATAAAGAATGTTAGATAAAATGTACGTTGGTGCTCGGCAAGTATGGTCGGGTGCTAGTCATCGCCCTCCAGTTTGGGTCGTGACAAACATGGTATCAGAGCAGGTTTGTCCTAGGGATTGTCTATAAGCTGTGTCTAGTAGAGTCTTGATTATAGATGTGTAGCACGCCACATTTATAATCAGGAGGCTACATGACATCTAGGGTTGTTACCTTCTTCCTGAATCTAGATCGTGCATAGAGTTGAGTTATAAGTATTCGTCTCTAATATTAACATTGTTTTCTTTCAGCGATACCTTCGACTAGGAAGCAAACAATTAGTAGACGGTTTGATACAGCTGCGGAAGAGGGTACTAGTCAGGTGGCCCAAGCCAGAGCAGGCCAAAGTGAGGCTCAGAGTGAGATGCCGTCTCGTACCTCATCTACTCCGTCTCCTCCAGAGGATATTAGGAGGAACCCAGCACCTCCAGTTCCTCCGCCTGGCACTACAGACCAGGACATGCGGAGTGCTTTGCAGTTATTGACTAGCTTGGTAGCTACTCAGAATCAGAGTCAGAATACTGGTGTTGTTGATAAACCAGTTAGTACGAGAGTTCGTGATTTTATTAATTCAGACCCTCCAGTGTTTACCGGATCAGACCCCAAGGAGGACCCGTAGACTTTTATTGACCAGGTTCATCGTACACTACGGGTTATGCATGTTAGTGATATAGAGGTAGTAGATTTGGCTTCTTATCGGCTACGGGATTTAGCGGTTCTTTGGTATGATAGTTGGGAGAGATCCAGGGGTCCTAACGCTCCTCCAGCTGTGTGGAAGGATTTTTCTTAGGCCTTTCTTCATCACTACTTGCCAGTTGAGATACGATGAGCTAGAGCTGATAAGTTCTTGAACCTTAGACAAGGTAATATGTGAGAGTACAGTATGCAGTTTGATTCTTTAGCAAGGTATGCTCCCCATATGGTGGCCGAGATGAGTGATAGGGTGCATTTGTTCGTGAACGTGTTGCGACCACATCTGATTAATGAGTGCACGACAGCCTCCTTGGTGGAGGGCATGGATATTTCCTGTATTCAGGCTTATGCCCAGACCCTAGAGGATCGTAAGCGCCAGCAGAGGGCAGATAGGGAACAGGATAGGGGCCAGCATAAGAGGGCAAGATTTGCAAGGCATTCTGATCACTTCAGAGGAAGCATCAGGCCACCGTCTTCGAGGAGTTCGGCGCCACCTGTAGCTAGTGCTCCTCCACAGTTTTAGAGGCCTCGATATGATCGATTTACCTATTCCGGTCCAGGTCAGAGTTTGCGGGCATCAGGCTCGCAGCATCACAAATATACTAGTCAGACGAGACCCACAACACCACGTTGTGATCAATGCGGTAAGGCCCACTTTGGATTGTGCCGTCGAGGTTCTGATGCATGTTATTCTTGCGGACAACCTGGCCATATGATGCGGGATTGTCCTAATAGGGGAGGTGATGGTATGGCTCAGCCGACTGGATCTGTGCCTGGTTCTTCCTCATCATTTCGACCTCCAGCACGGGGTTTTCAGCAGTCCACAGGTCGTGGAAGAGGTAGAGGGGAAGTGCCGAGTTCGAGTGGTGCTCAAAATTGAACCTACGCTCTAGTAGGTCGACAGGATATCGAGTCGTCTACATATGTTGTTACTGGTATATTGCTTGTGTTTTCTTATGATGTATATGCACTGATTGATCCGGGATCTACGTTATCATATGTTACACCCTTTGTGGCTAATAAGTTTGGCATTGAACCTGAATTGATAAGCAAACCCCTTGCGGTATCTACTCCGATAGGAGATTCTGTGATTGCTACAAGAGTATATAGAGGTTGCATAGTAATGATTTGTAGTCGTCAAACCTCGACAAATTTATTTGAGTTAGAAATGGTTGATTTTGATGTGATAATGGGAATGGACTGGTTGGCCTCATGCTATGAAAATGTTGACTTTCGTTCGAAAATGGTTAGGTTTCAATTTCCTTGTGAACCCGTCATTGAATGGAAGGGGAACATTGCTACACCGAAAGGATGTATTATTTCCTATCTTAAGGCAAGGAAAATGATCTCAAAAGTTACATTTATCATCTCGTTCGCATTAGGGATGCGGAGGCGAAGACACCTACTCTAAAATCAATCCCCATGGTCAATGAATTTCCAGATGTTTTCCCAGATGAGCTCCCAGGCCTTCCTCCTGAAAGGGAGATTGAGTTTAGCACTTCCTGATACTCAACCGATATCTATCCCTCCATACAGAATGGGCCCGGCAGAGTTGCGAGAGTTGAAGGCACAATTGAAGGACTTGTTAGATAAGGGCTTCATTAGGCCTAGCACTTCACCTTAGGGTGCGCCAGTTCTATTCATGCGGAAGAAAGATGGGTCTTTACGGATGTGTATCGACTATCGGTAGTTGAATAAGTTTACTATAAAGAAAAAGTATCCACTTCCAAGAATTGATGACCTGTTTGACCAACTCCAGGGTGCCAAGTATTTCTCCAAGATTGACTTACGTTCAGGGTATCATCAGGTGAGGGTTACGAAGAAGGATATTCCGAAGACGGCATTCCGAACAAGATATGGGCACTTTGAGTTCTTGGTGATGTCGTTCGGGCTAACAAATGCCCCAGCTACTTTTATGGATCTCATGAATACTGTATTCAGGCCCTATCTTGATGTGTTCTTGATTGTATTCATTGATGACATTCTGGTGTATTCTTGTTCGGAGGCAGAACATGCGGGCCACTTGCGGATAGTGTTACAGATGCTTCAAGATCGTAAGTTATATGCTAAGCTCTCAAAATGTGAATTCTGGATGAACTCAGTAGCATTCCTTGGCCATGTGATATCTGACGAGGGTATTAGTGTCGACACTCAGAAGATCGATGCAGTAAAGAATTGGCCGAGACCTACAACACCATCAGAAGTCCGTAGCTTCCTAGGGCTAGCAGGATATTATAGGCGATTTGTAGAAGGCTTTTCCACTATATCAGCACAATTGACTAAGTTAACACAAAAAGCTACCAAGTTCCAGTGGTCTGACACTTATGAACGCAGTTTTTAGGAACTGAAGAATCGATTCACATCCGCACCAGTGTTCACTCTCCCTGAAGGAACAGAAGGATATGTGGTATATTGTGATGCCTCAGGTATAGGTTTGGGGTGCGTATTGATGCAACGTGGAAAGGTGATTGCTTATGCATCAAGACAATTGAAGAAGCATGAAAAGAATTAACTGACCCATGATTTGGAATTGGCTGCAGTAATATATGCTTTGAAGATATGGTGACACTACTTATACGGCGTCCATGTTGACATCTACACAGATCACAAGAGTTTACAATACATCTTCAAACAGAAAGAGTNTAAGATCTATGAGTCTAGTTTCTAATGCATTAAACCGTTCGTCGATACGATCTCGGAGTGGAGAGATATTCGCATTTTCGCGAGACTGCGCCAAATACCTCTCTATGGGGCCCACTAAGGCGATTTAAGACATTTGGATAGGACGCCTCCAACCCGTTTTAAGTCATTTATTTTCACTATTTTCAGACCTTAGAACCCTAGGAACACCCTCTCAAGTTTCTCTCAAGATTCAAGACCCAAACAAAGGGCAAACAACACAAATCAAGTGTCGGGAATCCCGTGGCGCTAGTAAGTCTCTTGTTCTCCTTGTTGTTGCTCATTTTTGTGTTGTTTCAGCTCGTGTGGGATGTTGTTTTAAAGGGTTTATGTTCTGTAAATAAT